>JBBDGP010004948.1:0-68301 GCA_037952835.1 Lithobates septentrionalis
GCTTTCTTTTGGTGGTATTTCTGCTATAAAACATCCAATAAAAAAATGTTAAAAATCTAATTTCTTCATCAATTTGTGCCAATATGTGTTCTGCTCCACGTCTTTGGTAAAAAAAAATCCAATAAGTGTCTATTGATTGGTTTGCATGAAAGTTATAGCGCCTGGTATATATACTGGAATTTCTATGTATTTATTTTTATTTTATGGTAGTAATGGCGGCGATCAGCGACTTATAGTGGGACTGTGATAGTATGGCGGGCAATCTGATACTGCCACTGACCTCACCAGTGACACCAATACAGAGATCAGATATAATACTATGCACTGTCACTGTACTAATGACACTGGCTGGGAAGGAGGTAACATCTATGGGCTATCAAATGGTTAAATGTGTGCCTAATATTGTGTAATGTGCGCTGCTTTTGCTAAGTGATCTTACTGTTTTTTTCCCCAGCAAGATCACCTGTCAATATTTGGAGCTCTGTGATGTTTACAACACAGAGCTCCCTTCCCTGAATGACGGAATCGATCAGCTGGTGCCGGTGATCAATCATTGGCCGGCACCCTCTGATCGGCTTGTGCTGTAACTAATCACGGCTCAGCCGGGGCGGCTGGCGTGTATTCGCACAATGCACATTCTTCCTGCCGGAAGTGCTGAATCACATATCAGATGTCCAGCACAGAGAGGACGCTTCGCCACCATACTTCAAAATGAGGCGATCGGCCAACGGAGAAGTCCAGCCTGAGCTGGTTTGGCCCGGCTTCTCCTATGGATCACACAGCAGTGTCATTCGTTCTGCACTCCTGTGACCGTCTTCAGCAGAGAGTGGGCTGAAGTCCACTCCGCTGATGTCACCAGTTCCAGTCCAGGCACCGCATCATCCCGACCCTGGAGTCGGGATCCACCAGATCCCTGGACCGACACCCGGCTCAGCCTCTCAGCGAGCTGCTGAGAGCCTGAGCCAGCCACTCCCCGCCCCCTCCACAGC
Source organism: Lithobates septentrionalis (assembly GCA_037952835.1). Lineage (NCBI taxonomy): Eukaryota > Metazoa > Chordata > Amphibia > Anura > Ranidae > Lithobates > Lithobates septentrionalis. The sequence goes on from JBBDGP010004948.1 coordinate 990, forward strand.
TCAGCGCTCCAATGAGTGAGGAGGGAGAAGAGCACAGAGCTGAGAGCCTGAGCCAGCCACTCCCTGTCCCCTCCACAGCTCAGCACTCCAATGAGCGAGGAGGGAGGAGAGCTGAGAGCCTGAGCCAGCCATTCCCCGCCCCCTCCACAGCTCAGCGCTCCAATGAGTGAGGAGGGAGAAGAGCACAGAGCTGAGAGCCTGAGCCAGCCACTCCCTGTCCCCTCCACAGCTCAGCACTCCAATGAGCGAGGAGGGAGGAGAGCTGAGAGCCTGAGCCAGCCACTCCCCACCCCCTCCACAGCTCAGCACTCCAATGAGCGAGGAGGGAGGAGAGCTGAGAGCCTGAGCCAGCCACTCCCCACCCCCTCCACAGCTCAGCGCTCCAATGAGCAAGGAGGGAGAAGAGCACAGAGCTCAGAGCTGAGAGCCTGAGCCAGCCACCCCCCACCCCCTCCACAGCTCAGCGCTCCAATGAGCAAGGAGGGAGAAGAGCACAGAGCTCAGAGCTGAGAGCCTGAGCCAGCCACCCCCCACCCCCTCCACAGCTCAGCGCTCCAATGAGCAAGGAGGGAGAAGAGCGGAGAGCTGAGAGCCTGAGCCAGCCACTCCCCGCCGCTCCACAGCTCAGCGCTCCAATGAGCGAGGAGGGAGAAGAAAGGAGAGCTGAGAGCCTGAGCCAGCCACCCCCCACCCCCTCCACAGCTCAGCGCTCCAATGAGCAAGGAGGGAGAAGAGCACAGAGCTCAGAGCTGAGAGCCTGAGCCAGCCACCCCCCACCCCCTCCACAGCTCAGCGCTCCAATGAGCAAGGAGGGAGAAGAGCGGAGAGCTGAGAGCCTGAGCCAGCCACTCCCCGCCCCCTCCACAGCTCAGCGCTCCAAAGAGTGAGGAGGGAGAGGAGCGGAGAGCTGAGAGCCTGAGCCAGCCACTCCCTGTCCCCTCCACAGCTCAGCGCTCCAATGAGCGAGGAGGGAGGAGAGCTGAGAGCCTGAGCCAGCCACCCCCCACCCCCTCCACAGCTCAGCGCTCCAATGAGCAAGGAGGGAGAAGAGCTGAGAGCCTGAGCCAGCCACTCCCCGCCGCTCCACAGCTCAGTGCTCCAATGAGTGAGGAGGGAGAAGAGCGGAGAGCTGAGAGCCTGAGCCATCCACTCCCCGTCCCCTCCACAGCTCAGCGCTCCAATGAGCAAGGAGGGAGAAGAGCGGAGAGCTGAGAGCCTGAGCCAGCCACTCCCCGCCCCTCCACAGCTCAGCGCTCCAAAGAGCGAGGAGGGAGAAGAGCGGAGAACTGAGAGCCTGAGCCAGCCATTCCCCGCCCCCTCCACAGCTCAGCGCTCCAATGAGCGAGGAGGGAGAAGAGCGGAGAGCTGAGCCAGCCACTCCCTGCCCCCTCCACAGCTCAGCGCTCCAATGAGCGAGGAGGGAGAAGAGCGGAGAGCTGAGAGCCTGAGCCAGCCACTCCCCGCCCCTCCACAGCTCAGCGCTCCAAAAAGTGAGGAGGGAGAAGAGCGGAGAGCTGAGAGCCTGAGCCAGCCACTCCCCGCCCCCTCCACAGCTCAGCACTCCAATGAGCGAGGAGGGAGAAGAGCAGAGAGCTGAGAGCCTGAGCCATCCACTCCCCACCCCCTCCACAGCTCAGCGCTCCAATGAGTGAGGAGGGAGAAGAGCACAGAGCTGAGAGCTGAGAGCCTGAGCCAGCCACTCCCTGTCCCCTCCACAGCTCAGCGCTCCAATGAGCAAGGAGGGAGAAGAGCGGAGAGCTGAGAGCCTGAGCCAGCCACTCCCTGTCCCCTCCACAGCTCAGCGCTCCAATGAGCGAGGAGGGAGAAGAGCGGAGAGCTGAGAGCCTGAGCCAGCCACTCCCCGCCGCTCCACAGCTCAGCGCTCCAATGAGCGAGGAGGGAGAAGAGCGGAGAGCTGAGAGCCTGAGCCAGCCACTCCCCGCCCCCTCCACAGCTCAGCGCTCCAATGAGCAAGGAGGGAGAAGAGCGGAGAGCTGAGAGCCTGAGCCAGCCACTCCCTGTCCCCTCCACAGCTCAGCGCTCCAATGAGCGAGGAGGGAGGAGAGCTGAGAGCCTGAGCCAGCCACCCCCCACCCCCTCCACAGCTCAGCGCTCCAATGAGCAAGGAGGGAGAAGAGCGGAGAGCTGAGAGCCTGAGCCAGCCACTCCTTGCCGCTCCACAGCTCAGCGCTCCAATGAGCGAGGAGGGAGAAGAGCGGAGAGCTGAGAGCCTGAGCCATCCACTCCCCGCCCCCTCCACAGCTCAGCGCTCCAATGAGCGAGGAGGGAGAAGAGCGGAGAGCTGAGAGCCTGAGCCAGCCACTCCCCGCCCCTCCACAGCTCAGCGCTCCAAAGAGCGAGGAGGGAGAAGAGCGGAGAGCTGAGAGCCTGAGCCAGCCATTCCCCGCCCCCTCCACAGCTCAGCGCTCCAATGAGCGAGGAGGGAGAAGAGCGGAGAGCTGAGCCAGCCACTCCCTGCCCCTCCACAGCTCAGCGCTCCAATGAGTGAGGAGGGAGAAGAGCGGAGAGCTGAGAGCCTGAGCCAGCCACTCCCCGCCCCTCCACAGCTCAGCGCTCCAAAAAGTGAGGAGGGAGAAGAGCGGAGAGCTGAGAGCCTGAGCCAGCCACTCCCCGCCCCCTCCACAGCTCAGCACTCCAATGAGCGAGGAGAGAGAAGAGCTGAGAGCTGAGAGCCTGAGCCATCCACTCCCCACCCCCTCCACAGCTCAGCGCTCCAATGAGTGAGGAGGGAGAAGAGCACAGAGCTGAGAGCTGAGAGCCTGAGCCAGCCACTCCCTGTCCCCTCCACAGCTCAGCGCTCCAATGAGCGAGGAGGGAGGAGAGCTGAGAGCTGAGAGCCTGAGCCAGCCACTCCCTGTCCCCTCCACAGCTCAGCGCTCCAATGAGCGAGGAGGGAGGAGAGCTGAGAGCCTGAGCCAGCCACTCCCCGCCCCCTCCACAGCTCAGCGCTCCAATGAGCAAGGAGGGAGAAGAGCGGAGAGCTGAGAGCTGAGAGCCTGAGCCAGCCACTCCCTGTCCCCTCTACAGCTCAGCGCTCCAATGAGCAAGGAGGGAGAAGAGCAGAGAGCTGAGAGCCTGAGCCAGCCATTCCTCGCCCCTCCACAGCTCAGCGCTCCAATGAGCGAGGAGGGAGAAGAGCAGAGAGCTGAGAGCCTGAGCCAGCCACTCCCCGCCCCCTCCACAGCTCAGCGCTCCAATGAGCAAGGAGGGAGAAGAGTGGAGAGCTGAGAGCTGAGAGCCTGAGCCAGCCACTCCCTGTCCCCTCCACAGCTCAGCGCTCCAATGAGCAAGGAGGGAGAAGAGCAGAGAGCTGAGAGCCTGAGCCAGCCATTCCTCGCCCCTCCACAGCTCAGCGCTCCAATGAGCGAGGAGGGAGAAGAGCAGAGAGCTGAGAGCCTGAGCCAGCCACTCCCCGCCCCCTCCACAGCTCAGCGCTCCAATGAGCAAGGAGGGAGAAGAGTGGAGAGCTGAGAGCCTGAGCCAGCCATTCCTCGCCCCTCCACAGCTCAGCGCTCCAATGAGCGAGGAGGGAGAAGAGCAGAGAGCTGAGAGCCTGAGCCAGCCACTCCCCGCCCCCTCCACAGCTCAGCGCTCCAATGAGCGAGGAGGGAGAAGAGCGGAGAGCTATGACTGACAGTCTACAGCTCTCTGCTCATGGAGCTCTGAAAACCGAGTGATCGGTGATGTTCGATCGCTCGGTTCTCAGTGTAGAGGCGCCGGGGGACAGATGCTGCATCCACCTAGGTAAGTATGAATGTGCAAAAAAATGTTTTATGTACTTCTCTTTTAAAGTCCACTAATTAGGTCAGGTGTGCACATCAGAGCACTGAGCTGCAGTACTGAGTAATGACCAGCAGGTGGGGACGGTCCAGGCTGATCATTACAGCATGTTTGGTGGTGCTGTAGAAAGTTTTTCACGCGTTGAAGTGAGATTCTGATGAGGTTGGTCATTGATGGCTGCAAAAGTCAGGAAGTCAGGAAATCAGGAGCAGGACAGCAGACACAACCCTTCCCCCAACAATATGGCAGCCTGTACAGTTCCAATGATACCACTTCTCTGCCAATTACTGCACAGCGGTGCCTAATGTGTGACAATCTTTGCTCGGATATCACCAACATTAGCAGAAGCGCTGGGAAAAGAAGTTGTATCACCACATGGATTCCTGTTATCAGCCAATCAGAAGAGCCGTATGAGATAACGGGCGGCTCCCAGGAATGTGAAGAGGAAGGAAATAAAACTGCCCAGAAGAGATTTATAACAATCAATAAATCTTTCAGCTACAAAGTTCAGATTACTTTTGTTAATAATAGTTTCATTGTAACATTCCATGTGATTCTCCATATATAGTCATTTCTTTTATCTCTATTGTTTTTTTTTTTTAGGGCACACGGGGTCAGAGGAATTCTGAGACGTATGGGTTATACTGCCACCTACAGGAGAATCGGACACTGGCAACAAAAATCTGTTGGCCTGTATAACCTCCCCCAACTCCCATCATGCTTCAATTTCATTCTTCCCATTTTGGACCTAAAGGAATTCAATGTTTTTATTCAAGTAAAAATGTTCTGCATGGAATGAACCCAATTAGTCCTTACTTTCCTCCTTCCCGGAGACTTTCTGACCTCGGTGGATATCAGGGATTCCTACCTGAATGTCCGAATCTTTCCAGCACATGAATGCTACCTGCGATTTCCTGTGGGCCTACAATACCAGTTCCTTTCTCCCCCCATATGGTCTGTCCTCTGCATCTTGAGTTTTCTCCAAGGTTCCGGTCTTTGTACTAGGCTGGCTATACTCTCAGGTTATTCCCATAATGGAATACTCGGACCATCTCTAAAATGCAGTCTGCACAGACCTTATCAGCCAATATCCAACAGACTGTTCAAACTCCCTGGAGGATTGGCTGGATCATGAACCTCCAGAATTCAGGGTTGGAGCTGACCCATTGCTTGGAGTATCGGAGTCTCCTTTCAGAAACTGCTCACTCCAGGTTTACCTTCTACAGGAAAAACCCCCAACTCTCTGCTTTCAGGTCCAGACCATACAGTCCAGGAGCCACCCAACTCTCTGCTTTCAGGTCCAGACCGTACAGTCCAGGAGCCACCCAACTCTCTGCTTTCAGGTCCAGACCATACAGTCCAGGAGCCACCCAACTCTCTGCTTTCAGGTCCAGACCGTACAGTCCAGGAGCCACCCAACTCTCTGCTTTCAGGTCCAGACCGTACAGTCCAGGAGCCACCCAACTCTCTGCTTCCGGGTCCAGACCATACAGTCCAGGAGCCACCCAACTCTCTGCTTCCGGGTCCAGACCATACAGTCCAGGAGCCACCCAACTCTCTGCTTTCAGGTCCAGACCGTACAGTCCAGGAGCCACCCAACTCTCTGCTTCCGGGTCCAGACCGTACAGTCCAGGAGCCACCCAACTCTCTGCTTTCAGGTCCAGACCATACAGTCCAGGAGCCACCCAACTCTCTGCTTTCAGGTCCAGACCATACAGTCCAGGAGCCACCCAGCTCTCTGCTTCCGGGTCCAGACCGTACAGTCCAGGAGCCACCCAACTCTCTGCTTCCGGGTCCAGACCGTACAGTCCAGGAGCCACCCAACTCTCTGCTTTCAGGTCCAGACCATACAGTCCAGGAGCCACCCAGCTCTCTGCTTCCGGGTCCAGACCGTACAGTCCAGGAGCCACCCAACTCTCTGCTTCCGGGTCCAGACCGTACAGTCCAGGAGCCACCCAACTCTCTGCTTTCAGGTCCAGACCGTACAGTCCAGGAGCCACCCAACTCTCTGCTTCCGGGTCCAGACCATACAGTCCAGGAGCCACCCAACTCTCTGCTTTCAGGTCCAGACCGTACAGTCCAGGAGCCACCCAACTCTCTGCTTTCAGGTCCAGACCGTACAGTCCAGGAGCCACCCAACTCTCTGCTTCCGGGTCCAGACCATACAGTCCAGGAGCCACCCAACTCTCTGCTTCCGGGTCCAGACCATACAGTCCAGGAGCCACCCAACTCTCTGCTTCCGGGTCCAGACCATACAGTCCAGGAGCCACCCAACTCTCTGCTTTCAGGTCCAGACCGTACAGTCCAGGAGCCACCCAACTCTCTGCTTTCAGGTCCAGACCGTACAGTCCAGGAGCCACCCAACTCTCTGCTTTCAGGTCCAGACCATACAGTCCAGGAGCCACCCAGCTCTCTGCTTCCGGGTCCAGACCGTACAGTCCAGGAGCCACCCAACTCTCTGCTTCCGGGTCCAGACCGTACAGTCCAGGAGCCACCCAACTCTCTGCTTTCAGGTCCAGACCATACAGTCCAGGAGCCACCCAGCTCTCTGCTTCCGGGTCCAGACCGTACAGTCCAGGAGCCACCCAACTCTCTGCTTCTGGGTCCAGACCGTACAGTCCAGGAGCCACCCAACTCTCTGCTTTCAGGTCCAGACCGTACAGTCCAGGAGCCACCCAACTCTCTGCTTCCGGGTCCAGACCATACAGTCCAGGAGCCACCCAACTCTCTGCTTTCAGGTCCAGACCGTACAGTCCAGGAGCCACCCAACTCTCTGCTTTCAGGTCCAGACCGTACAGTCCAGGAGCCACCCAGCTCTCTGCTTCCGGGTCCAGACCGTACAGTCCAGGAGCCACCCAACTCTCTGCTTTCAGGTCCAGACCGTACAGTCCAGGAGCCACCCAACTCTCTGCTTTCAGGTCCAGACCATACAGTCCAGGAGCCACCCAACTCTCTGCTTTCAGGTCCAGACCGTACAGTCCAGGAGCCACCCAACTCTCTGCTTCCGGGTCCAGACCATACAGTCCAGGAGCCACCCAACTCTCTGCTTCCGGGTCCAGACCATACAGTCCAGGAGCCACCCAACTCTCTGCTTCCGGGTCCAGACCATACAGTCCAGGAGCCACCCAACTCTCTGCTTTCAGGTCCAGACTGTACAGTCCAGGAGCCACCCAACTCTCTGCTTTCAGGTCCAGACCGTACAGTCCAGGAGCCACCCAACTCTCTGCTTTCAGGTCCAGACCATACAGTCCAGGAGCCACCCAACTCTCTGCTTTCAGGTCCAGACCATACAGTCCAGGAGCCACCCAGCTCTCTGCTTCCGGGTCCAGACCGTACAGTCCAGGAGCCACCCAACTCTCTGCTTTCAGGTCCAGACCGTACAGTCCAGGAGCCACCCAACTCTCTGCTTTCAGGTCCAGACCATACAGTCCAGGAGCCACCCAGCTCTCTGCTTCCGGGTCCAGACCATACAGTCCAGGAGCCACCCAACTCTCTGCTTTCAGGTCCAGACCATACAGTCCAGGAGCCACCCAACTCTCTGCTTCCGGGTCCAGACCGTACAGTCCAGGAGCCACCCAACTCTCTGCTTTCAGGTCCAGACCGTACAGTCCAGGAGCCACCCAACTCTCTGCTTTCAGGTCCAGACCATACAGTCCAGGAGCCACCCAGCTCTCTGCTTCCGGGTCCAGACCATACAGTCCAGGAGCCACCCAACTCTCTGCTTCTGGGTCCAGACCATACAGTCCAGGAGCCACCCAACTCTCTGCTTTCAGGTCCAGACTGTACAGTCCAGGAGCCACCCAACTCTCTGCTTTCAGGTCCAGACCGTACAGTCCAGGAGCCACCCAACTCTCTGCTTTCAGGTCCAGACCATACAGTCCAGGAGCCACCCAACTCTCTGCTTTCAGGTCCAGACCATACAGTCCAGGAGCCACCCAGCTCTCTGCTTCCGGGTCCAGACCGTACAGTCCAGGAGCCACCCAACTCTCTGCTTTCAGGTCCAGACCGTACAGTCCAGGAGCCACCCAACTCTCTGCTTTCAGGTCCAGACCATACAGTCCAGGAGCCACCCAGCTCTCTGCTTCCGGGTCCAGACCATACAGTCCAGGAGCCACCCAACTCTCTGCTTTCAGGTCCAGACCATACAGTCCAGGAGCCACCCAACTCTCTGCTTCCGGGTCCAGACCGTACAGTCCAGGAGCCACCCAACTCTCTGCTTTCAGGTCCAGACCGTACAGTCCAGGAGCCACCCAACTCTCTGCTTTCAGGTCCAGACCATACAGTCCAGGAGCCACCCAGCTCTCTGCTTCCGGGTCCAGACCATACAGTCCAGGAGCCACCCAACTCTCTGCTTTCAGGTCCAGACCATACAGTCCAGGAGCCACCCAACTCTCTGCTTCCGGGTCCAGACCGTACAGTCCAGGAGCCACCCAGCTCTCTGCTTTCAGGTCCAGACCGTACAGTCCAGGAGCCACCCAACTCTCTGCTTCCGGGTCCAGACCGTACAGTACAGGAGCCTCCCCGCTCTCTGATTTTGCATGAGAGTCCTGAGTCGTGTGGCACAAAAAGATACATTCTCTGGACAATCACGTGTGCTGACACCCAAGAGCATGCTATCCCTGGCCTGGTGACACATTCATACAGCCCTAGAGTCAGGGAAATCCTTCTGTACTTTGGTCTGGAACATTCTCTCAATGGATGCCAACTTGACAGGCTGGAGACCTGCGGGGACCTTGTACTGATAAGTTCTGGACACTTTGTCAGTGCAAAGAGCTTGGTCACCACATGAAGCTCATCTCCCAATCAACATATTTGAGCTACGAGCAATTCAGTTGTCCCTCCAGTACTGGACCTCTTGAATGCAAGGTGGTCCGATACGGATTTATTTTCACAGAGGAAACAAAAGTCTCATGGCTCAAAAAGAGGCCAATCAAATTCCTGCTTGGGTAGAACTTCCTAAGATAAGGACGTCTGAACTTAGGGGAATGACCTCTGCACCCTGGAGATGTTTTAGGACCTCTGTCCAATGCCGGATATCAACCTCCTGGCAACAAATTGAGAAACAAATGTGTGATCCGAAGACGCCGTATTGATGACAGTCCGTGTACAAAGTGAAGATGTGATGCGGCCTCCCTGCCTGGGAAGGAACCTAGGCTTCACATCTTAACTTTGTATGTGGACTGTCAGGAGTGCTACGTCTTCGGATCACACATTAGTAAAGTAAGCCTAGATAAGAACTTTAGACGCCGGCACCCGAATGTAGTGGATTACCGGAGAAGATCGATGGGCACTTGGGGCGGCATTCTAAGTAATCAAATGCGGGTCTGGTGACCCCCTTGGATTTGTTTAACCTGATCTATACCTTTCCTCCTCTGAAGCTCCTTCCTCATCTGCTCCACAAGATCCAGATGGAGAGCATTTCAGTGATACTCAATGTACTGAAGTGGTCCAAGCTTATGTGGTACCCAGACCTCATCAGACCCTGTTGGACTCTTTGTGGGCTCTTCCATATTGGCCAGATCTTCTGTCTCACTGGTTTTAATAGCATGATTGTTGAACCCCAAGTCCTAAAGGATAGGACCTATCTGATTGAGTTATTCCTCAATTCATCTCTCTCAGGGTCTACCAGCACACTTGGATAGTGTACTTTGCATGTGGCAAGGACATTTTTTTCCAGAAAATACTTTGTGGGAGGCATCCTGGCTTTTCTCCAGTCTGGACCAAAGGTTTTTACCCAGGGTAGAATTTCAGCTCTAGAGATTCTTTTTTTATGGATTGCTTGCCTCTCATTCCTTGGTAAGAGTCTAGGGATCACACACATAGGTCCACCTATAAGTCCACCAATCATTCTGTGGGACCTCAAAATGGCATTGTCTATTCTTAAAAATCCACCCATGAACTTATCAGAGCTTTCCATCTGTCTGATCTTACACACAAGGTGGCCTTTTTAGTTGGCATCACTTTTTGCAGGGTGAGTTTCAGAGTTAATGACCTTGTCTTGCAAAAGGATCTTTTCTTGTGCTATACCGATAAGGATGTCTTGAGGTCTATCTTCCCATCTCCATAAGGTGGCATCTTCCTTTCACCTTAACCAGGCCATTGTAATTACTTCCCTCTCTCCTGCTCCTATACATCCCAAGGAGAACTGTTCCTCCATTGTTCAGACATGGTACAAGCTATTGATATTTCTGCCATGTCTTCCTTCAAGCTGACTGACTCTCTCTTTGTCGTTCCTAAGGGTACCCTTAGGGGGCCAGCCTGCTTCTCCTTCCGCCATTTCTAGGTGGCTTAGGAAGGTCATTCAAGCTTATCAGCTTATGGATATGGTTCTCCCTTTTCCATTCAAGGAACGTTCTACTAGTTGAGAAAGTGCTTCTTGGGTTTTTCAGCATCTGTTTCCCAGATTTGCAAGGTTCCACCTGCTCCTCTATTCTCCATGTTTCACTAGGTGGATCTTCAAGCCATAGTGGATACCAGGATTCAGGGCCTAACGTCCTTCAGGCAGCACTTAGGTTGAAGGAAGCCCCAGTTTTTACCTGGTTGCCTTGTGAAATTGTTAGTGTTTGTTTTTGTTGCCCACTATTTGGTTTGACTGATTGCGGCCATCCCAGATGTCTCAGAATTATTCTGCCCCCTTGTCTCTTAATGTACGATTAAAAAAAAAAAAGAAAAGATTTTTGACTTAATGGATATCATTAGGAGACACAGGTCCCTCCCTCTGACATGGGACTACTCATTCTACAGCCGTGTACTAAACAGAGGCATGATGGGAGTGTGAGCGGTTATACTGGGTGACCATTTCTCCTGTAGGTGGCAGTATAATCCAGGATCCCGATACCCTGTGTCTCTTCATGAACTCCAAGAAACGGATTTTACGACAATTCTAAATCTCTCCCTATCTTTTGTCTTTCTCTCTCTCTGATTGAATATAATGACGTCACACAACTCACCTCTATGAGAAGTTTTAGCCCGATGTCGTCTCGGACTCTCCCGTCCCGCCGGGCCTGGGCGGCCTGGTTGGTAAACCACACGCAGGGGATCCAGTACTTGTTGAAGTCGGAGGCTAAACTTTCGTATTTCTTTAGCTCCTCGCGGGTCATAAAGCCTGGAAAAGATCGCGGTGTTAACCCTTTCACTGTCATCACCCACAATTCCCCATTGGAGATCCCATCCCACCGTCCTGACATGTTGTATATATCACTGTACATCATTTTCATTACAGGTCATTCCTCTACATAATACAATATGCCATCTCCATTGGTCAGCCACCATCATTCAACCAAGTCATCTCATTAGCTAATCTGCATATCAGTCCTCCCAGTGTTGGAGCCCAAATCAAATATGTTCCACAAAGTCTTATGCCGCGTACACACGATCGGAATTGCCATCCAAGGTTTTTCCGATGGAATTCTGCTCAAGCTTGCCTTGCATACACACGATCACACAAAAGTTGTCTGAACTTTCGACCGTCAAGAACGCAGTGACGTCCAACACTACGACGAGCCGAGAAAATGAAGTTCAGTGTTTCTGAGCATGCTTAGGAATTTTGCGCATCGGAATTGCTACAGACGATCGGAATTTCTGATAGGAACTTTTTCTATCGGAAAAATAGAGAACCTGCTCTCAATCTTTTGCTGGTGGAATTTCCGATCGTGTGTACGCGGCATAACAGTTTATTTTTATTAGAAAGCAGCTACAGCTTGAGTAAAAAAGCCTGTCCCCTGCCCGCATGTTGCAGAGGAGAACCCCTGTTCACTGTGTGGAAGCAGTGGTCTCTCTGCAGAGGTCCAACATGCCAAGTCAGATCTATGGCTCTCATGCTCAGGGCCAGATTAACGTAGGAGCTATTGGAGCTCCAGGCCTCTACCTTAATATAGGTCCAGCGGGAATAGACTGACCATTGGGGCACTGCCCGGGGGCCCCATGAGATGCTCCTGGTACCTGCTTCAGTAGGGTGAATCTGACAGTCGGGGGTGATCGGTGCAGTGGGGAGCAAATAGAAGCAATCTCCCTGTATAGCTCTCCATGAAGCAACTGAAAGCCAATTCTACCCCTCCCCCTCCTCCTCCCGCGGCTTTCAGCTGCTTCATGGAGAGCCAAAGAGGGAGAGCGGTGCTTGTAAATGCTCCCCCGCAATACCGACCACCCCCAACTGTCATCAGATCCGACTGTACTCTGGGCCCCTCTGTGTGCTCCCAGGACCCCCCTCGTTCCCTCACAGCACTGCTGACTTCCCTCCTCACCTCCCCTGCCGGCTGCTGTGGGGGATGTGTCAGGATGGAGAGCAGAGAAGGGGCCAGTAAATATGTCATTTATCAGCTCCTTCCTTGTCTGAATGAACAGAGTCAGTGATCTGTACTGATCACTGACTGTGTTCATTTCCCAGAAGAGGTGAAGCTGTTATAGCTGCAAAGGGCGGAGCCAACCCAATATTGAACCCTCCGGACTAAGACTGGGATGTCATTAAAGTTCATGTGCGTGTGTAAAGGCAGGCGTCCCAATACTTTTGGGAATATTGTGTATATAATAAGATTAATAACACAACCAGAATATCGGCTTTTTTTTACGTTTGGTGGAACTTTCTGAACTTACCTGCATCCACTATGTGATCCATGGTGGGGAACCTCTTGAGGACGCGGGTGCTGACCGACCTCAGGATGAGCACCGAGGAGAGGTTGGCGTAACGTATTAGGGTGCGTCGCAGCAGGCGGCCCCTCTCGTCTCCTCCATGGACGGTGCTGGAGACCACACACATGAGCTGGTCCGGCAGGGGGATGTTGGTGTACTGGCCCCACCAACGATTGACAATCAGGTTGACATAGAATCCCAGAACGAAGGCGATGGGGATGAGGTTGATGTATTGGTTGCAGTATTTGACGGCCTTCTCAAACATCCGCTTCTGGTCTCCATTCAGGGCGCATCTGGAAGGTGGATGACAGAGCCGGTCACGTATGAGATTGACATGGACAGGGACGGTCACATATGAGATTGACATGGACAGAGCTGGTCACATATGAGATTGACATGGACAGAGCCGGTCATGTATGAGATTGACATGGACAGGGACGGTCACATATGAGATTGACATGGACAGGGACGGTCACATATGAGATTGACATGGACAGAGCCGGTCACGTATGAGATTGACATGGACAGAGCCGGTCATGTATGAGATTGACATGGACAGAGCTGGTCACATATGAGATTGACATGGACAGAGCCGGTCACGTATGAGATTGACATGGACAGAGCCGGTCACATATGAGATTGACATGGACAGGGACGGTCACATATGAGATTGACATGGACAGGGACGGTCACATATGAGATTGACATGGACAGAGCCGGTCACGTATGAGATTGACATGGACAGAGCCGGTCATGTATGAGATTGACATGGACAGAGCTGGTCACATATGAGATTGACATGGACAGAGCCGGTCACGTATGAGATTGACATGGACAGAGCCGGTCACATATGAGATTGACATGGACAGAGCCGGTCACGTATGAGATTGACATGGACAGAGCCGGTCACATATGAGATTGACATGGACAGGGACGGTCACATATGAGATTGACATGGACAGGGACGGTCACGTATGAGATTGACATGGACAGAGCCGGTCACATATGAGATTGACATGGACAGAGCTGGTCACATATGAGATTGACATGGACAGAGCCGGTCACGTATGAGATTGACATGGACAGAGCCGGTCACATATGAGATTGACATGGACAGAGCCGGTCACATATGAGATTGACATGGACAGGGACGGTCACATATGAGATTGACATGGACAGAGCCGGTCACGTATGAGATTGACATGGACAGAGCCGGTCACATATGAGATTGACATGGACAGGGACGGTCACATATGAGATTGACATGGACAGGGACGGTCACATATGAGATTGACATGGACAGGGACGGTCACGTATGAGATTGACATGGACAGGGACGGTCACATATGAGATTGACATGGACAGGGACGGTCACATATGAGATTGACATGGACAGAGCCGGTCACGTATGAGATTGACATGGACAGAGCCGGTCACATATGAGATTGACATGGACAGAGCCGGTCACGTATGAGATTGACATGGACAGAGCCGGTCACATATGAGATTGACATGGACAGAGCCGGTCACATATGAGATTGACATGGACAGGGACGGTCACGTATGAGATTGACATGGACAGAGCCGGTCACATATGAGATTGACATGGACAGAGCCGGTCACGTATGAGATTGACATGGACAGAGCCGGTCACATATGAGATTGACATGGACAGGGACGGTCACATATGAGATTGACATGGACAGGGACGGTCACATATGAGATTGACATGGACAGGGACGGTCACGTATGAGATTGACATGGACAGGGACGGTAACGTATGAGATTGACATGGACAGGGACGGTCACATATGAGATTGACATGGACAGGGACGGTCACGTATGAGATTGACATGGACAGGGACGGTCACATATGAGATTGACATGGACAGGGACGGTCACATATGAGATTGACATGGACAGGGACGGTCACATATGAGATTGACATGGACAGAGCCGGTCACGTATGAGATTGACATGGACAGAGCCGGTCACATATGAGATTGACATGGACAGAGCCGGTCACGTATGAGATTGACATGGACAGAGCCGGTCACATATGAGATTGACATGGACAGAGCCGGTCACATATGAGATTGACATGGACAGAGCCGGTCACGTATGAGATTGACATGGACAGAGCCGGTCACATATGAGATTGACATGGACAGGGACGGTCACGTATGAGATTGACATGGACAGAGCCGGTCACATATGAGATTGACATGGACAGAGCCGGTCACGTATGAGATTGACATGGACAGAGCCGGTCACATATGAGATTGACATGGACAGGGACGGTCACATATGAGATTGACATGGACAGGGACGGTCACATATGAGATTGACATGGACAGAGCCGGTCACGTATGAGATTGACATGGACAGAGCCGGTCACATATGAGATTGACATGGACAGAGCCGGTCACGTATGAGATTGACATGGACAGAGCCGGTCACGTATGAGATTGACATGGACAGGGACGGTCACGTATGAGATTGACATGGACAGAGCCGGTCACATATGAGATTGACATGGACAGGGACGGTCACGTATGAGATTGACATGGACAGAGCCGGTCACATATGAGATTGACATGGACAGAGCCGGTCACGTATGAGATTGACATGGACAGAGCCGGTCACATATGAGATTGACATGGACAGGGACGGTCACATATGAGATTGACATGGACAGGGACGGTCACATATGAGATTGACATGGACAGAGCCGGTCACGTATGAGATTGACATGGACAGAGCCGGTCACATATGAGATTGACATGGACAGAGCCGGTCACGTATGAGATTGACATGGACAGAGCCGGTCACGTATGAGATTGACATGGACAGAGCTGGTCACGTATGAGATTGACATGGACAGGGACGGTCACGTATGAGATTGACATGGACAGAGCCGGTCACATATGAGATTGACATGGACAGGGACGGTCACATATGAGATTGACATGGACAGAGCCGGTCATGTATGAGATTGACATGGACAGGGACGGTCACATATGAGATTGACATGGACAGAGCCGGTCATGTATGAGATTGACATGGACAGAGCCGGTCACATATGAGATTGACATGGACAGGGACGGTCACGTATGAGATTGACATGGACAGAGCCGGTCACGTATGAGATTGACATGGACAGAGCCGGTCACATATGAGATTGACATGGACAGGGACGGTCACGTATGAGATTGACATGGACAGAGCCGGTCACGTATGAGATTGACATGGACAGAGCCGGTCACATATGAGATTGACATGGACAGGGACGGTCACGTATGAGATTGACATGGACAGGGACGGTCACATATGAGATTGACATGGACAGAGCCGGTCACGTATGAGATTGACATGGACAGAGCCGGTCACATATGAGATTGACATGGACAGGGACGGTCACATATGAGATTGACATGGACAGAGCCGGTCACGTATGAGATTGACATGGACAGAGCCGGTCACGTATGAGATTGACATGGACAGGGACGGTCACGTATGAGATTGACATGGACAGAGCCGGTCATGTATGAGATTGACATGGACAGAGCCGGTCATGTATGAGATTGACATGGACAGAGCCGGTCACATATGAGATTGACATGGACAGAGCCGGTCACATATGAGATACACGCAATGTTTGCATCGCTTTGCTGGAAATACAAAGCCACATGTCTGGTGTGGGAGGAGTTGAAGGTTGTCACCTCCTTCCATTGATGTCTATGAGTGGCGGTCCGTCCAATAGGTTCACATAAGTGCCCTTCCCCCCATCTGTGGGTCCAGCCCCCTGATCTACATACAGGACACCGGACGCATGGCTTCCAATGGAGGGGGTGTGTATTTAGAAGCACGTGATTGGAGCCAGAGGCTCTAATAGGCTTCAAAAAAGGGTGGGCTCGGGACGCAGACCACTCCACCCCAAGCCCACCCAGTTGTGTAACAACAGCCAATTAATATTCACTTTTATCAAGTGATTCTCCTCCGGGCCAATCAGGAAGCAGGTCGTGAGACCCATTTCCCGATTGGCCGAAAGAAGAATCGCTCCTATTGGCCCATGAGAAGGAGATGTACGGCCGAGGAGACGCATCCCGGGACACGGAGAGACTGAGGGGGGCAGACGCCTGTCAGCATGGGGTGAATGAGCTGGTGACGGGGTGGGGGTGGGGGGGTGTGATGCGGGTTGGAGTAAGGGGGGGTGTCAGGTCCGTCTGCCCCTCCCCCTGACTCAGGGTTTCCGACCGCCAGTAAATATCGTTTCATTCTGTGTTGACTTTTTAAGTGTAAATCAAGCAAATGACTTTGTTGTCGGGATTGTTGGTGTTTCCATCTCATCTTTATACTGTTCAGATTTCAATAGGAGTTACCAGAAAAGAATGTCCCCTATAGACGTCCCCTATAGACGTCCCCTATAGACGTCCCCTATAGACGTCCCCTATAGACGTTCCCTATAGAAGTTCCCTATAGAAGTTCCCTATAGACGTTCCCTATAGACGTTCCCTATAGACATCCCCTATAGACGTTCCCTATAGACGTTCCCTATAGACGTTCCCTATAGACGTTCCCTATAGATGTTCCCTATAGACGTCCCCTATAGACGTCGTCTATAGACGTTCCCTATAGACGTCCCCTATAGACGTTCCCTATAGACGTCCCCTATAGACGTTCCCTATAGATGTCCCCTATAGATGTCCCCTATAGACGTTCCCTATAGATGTCCCCTATAGACGTCCCCTATAGATGTCCCCTATAGACGTCCCCTATAGACGTCCCCTATAGACGTCCCCTATAGACGTCCCCTATAGATGTCCCCTATAGACGTCCCCTTTGCTCTCACTATTATTGATGATTGTATCTGCTGGGAACGGGTGACAAGCCACAAATTGTAAAACAATAACTCCGCCCAGAGACCGGGGGAGGGGCAAATTGTGAGAAACAATCCCGATATACAAATCCGATCACACTGAATACATGATCAATACTGGAATCTATAAGTGTATGGATCTATCAGTGTATTGATCTATAAGTGTATTGATCTATCAGTGTATGGATCTGTGAGTGTATTGATCTATTAGGGTATTGATCTATCAGTGTATTGATCTATCAGTGTATGGCTCTATCAGTATATGGATCTATCAGTGTATGGGTCTATCAGTGTATGGATCTATCAGTGTATGGGTCTATCAGTGTATGGATCTATCAGTGTATGGGTCTATCAGTGTATTGATCTATCAGTGTATGGATCTATCAATGTATGGATCTATCAGTGTATGGATCTATCAGTATATGGATCTATTGGTGTATGGGTCTATCAGTGTATTGATCTATCAGTGTATGGATCTGTCAGTGTATGGGTATTGATCTATCAGTGTATTGATCTATCAGTGTATTGATCTATTAGTGTATTGATCTATCAGTGTATTGATCTATCAGTGTATAGATATGTCAGTGTATTGATCTATCAGTGTATCGATCTATCAGTGTATTGATATATCAGTGTATAGATATGTCAGTGTATTGATCTATCAGTGTATCGATCTATCAGTGTATTGATCTATCACTGTATTGATATATCAGTGTATAGATATGTCAGTGTTTTGATCTATCAGTGTATTGATCTATTAGTGTATTGATCTATCAGTGTATTGATCTATCAGTGTATTGATCTATCAGTGTATAGATATGTCAGTGTATTGATCTATCAGTGTATCGATCTATCAGTGTATTGATATATCAGTGTATAGATATGTCAGTGTATTGATCTATCAGTGTATCGATCTATCAGTGTATTGATCTATCACTGTATTGATATATCAGTGTATTGATATATCAGTGTATTGATCTGTCAGTGTATGGATCTATCAGTGGATGGATCTTTCAGTAAATGGACTCTGCACAGTAGCACGTCCCTTAAGGTTGGATGGAATTCTCGGTACCTGTCCTCTGGGTGGAGTCATGGTGGTTCAGGTAAGCGGCTCACCTGTAGACGATGCTAAAGATGGAGTAGAGGAGGATGAAGACCAGGAACTCCTTGTACAGTAGTTTATAGATACTTCCTTTCCATCGGAAGAGAAGTTTGGAGAATCCTCCGAATCGGGCGTTGGCCACTTTCAGGGTGTAGGAGACGGTCATCCTGACTCTGCCGGGAACAGAAGAGTGACAGTTAGCTGAATGTTCAAATCTAAATGTTCTGTATGAATGTATAGTTCTATGTTATTACTGTATAGTGGGGTCTGGGCTGCTGAGCTTGCAATCTGTCCATGGGTGGCATGCTAAGAGTGTGGAGAGAGGAGCAACCAATCATCTGCCACTTTTCCCAAGATTTGTGTTGCTGTATCAAAAGGTGAATTCTGATTGGCCAATGTGGGTAACATTACAATCTGTATAACTCTTTGCCTTATAGAATAGACCTGACTGGTCCATAGACAGGAGGGCTCGGTATTGGGATTATAATTGGACATTTCATGCCTGGGTCTTTACTTTCATCTGTTATTTTGGCAAAATTCAACCACCAGTGTCTCCTCCTGCTCTACAGTCCCTTTCATAGATGGCTCCCACCAGTGTCCTGTCCCTTCCATAGATGGCTCCCACCAGTGTCTTGTCCCTTCCATAGATGGCTCCCACCAGTGTCTTGTCCCTTCCATAGATGGCTCCCACCAGTGTCTAGTCCTGTCCATTGATGGCTCCCACCAGTGTCCTGTCCCTTCCATAGATGGCTCCCACCAGTGTCTAGTCCTGTCCATTGATGGCTCCCACCAGTGTCTTGTCCCTTCCATAGATGGCTCCCACCAGTGTCTTGTCCCTTTCACAGATGGCTCCCACCAGTGTCTTGTCCCTTCCATAGATGGCTCCCACCAGTGTCCTGTCCCTTCCATAGATGGCTCCCACCAGTGTCTAGTCCTGTCCATAGATGGCTCCCACCAGTGTCTTGTCCCTTCCATAGATGGCTCCCACCAGTGTCTAGTCCTGTCCATAGATGTTTCCCTCCAGTGTTTTGTCCCTTCCATAGATGGCTCCCACCAGTGTCTAGTCCTGTCCATTGATGGCTCCCACCAGTGTCTTGTCCCTTCCATAGATGGCTCCCACCAGTGTCTTGTCCCTTTCACAGATGGCTCCCACCAGTGTCTTGTCCCTTCCATAGATGGCTCCCACCAGTGTCCTGTCCCTTCCATAGATGGCTCCCACCAGTGTCTAGTCCTGTCCATTGATGGCTCCCACCAGTGTTTTGTCCCTTCCATAGATGGCTCCCACCAGTGTCTTGTCCCTTTCACAGATGGCTCCCACCAGTGTCTTGTCCCTTCCATAGATGGCTCCCACCAGTGTCTTGTCCCTTCCATAGATGGCTCCCACCAGTGTCCTGTCCCTTCCATAGATGGCTCCCACCAGTGTCTAGTCCTGTCCATTGATGGCTCCCACCAGTGTTTTGTCCCTTCCATAGATGGCTCCCATCAGTGTCCTGTCCCTTCCATAGATGGCTCCCACCAGTGTCTAGTCCTGTCCATTGATGGCTCCCACCAGTGTTTTGTCCCTTCCATAGATGGCTCCCATCAGTGTCTTGTCCCTTCCATAGATGGCTCCCACCAGTGTCTTGTCCCTTCCATAGATGGTTCCCACCAGTGTCTAGTCCTGTCCATAGATGGCTCCCACCAGTGTCTTGTCCCTTCCATAGATGCCTCCCACCAGTGTTTTGTCCCTTCCATAGATGCCTCCCACCAGTGTCTTGTCCCTTCCATAGATGGCTCCCACCAGTGTCTAGTCCTGTCCATAGATGGCTCCCACCAGTGTCTAGTCCTGTCCATAGATGGCTCCCACCAGTGTCTTGTCACTTCCATAGATGGCTCCCACCAGTGTCTAGTCCTGTCCATAGATGGCTCCCACCAGTGTCCTGTCCCTTCCATAGATGGCTCCCACCAGTGTCCTGTCCCTTCCATAGATGGCTCCCACCAGTGTCTAGTCCTGTCCATAGATGGCTCCCACCAGTGTCTTGTCCCTTCCATAGATGCCTCCCACCAGTGTCTAGTCCTGTCCATAGATGGCTCCCTCCAGTGTTTTGTCCCTTCCATAGATGGCTCCCACCAGTGTCCTGTCCCTTCCATAGATGGCTCCCACCAGTGTCCTGTCCCTTCCATAGATGGCTCCCACCAGTGTCTTGTCCCTTCCATAGATGGCTCCCACCAGTGTCTTGTCCCTTCCATAGATGGCTCCCACCAGTGTCTAGTCCTGTCCATAGATGGCTCCCTCCAGTGTTTTGTCCCTTCCATAGATGGCTCCCACCAGTGTCCTGTCCCTTCCATAGATGGCTCCCACCAGTGTCTAGTCCTGTCCATAGATGGCTCCCACCAGTGTCTTATCCCTTCCATAGATGGCTCCCACCAGTGTCTTGTCCCTTCCATAGATGGCTCCCACCAGTGTCTAGTCCTGTCCATAGATGGCTCCCACCAGTGTCTTGTCCCTTCCATAGATGGCTCCCACCAGTGTCTAGTCCTGTCCATAGATGGCTCCCTCCAGTGTTTTGTCCCTTCCATAGATGGCTCCCACCAGTGTCCTGTCCCTTCCATAGATGGCTCCCACCAGTGTCCTGTCCCTTCCATAGATGGCTCCCACCAGTGTCTTGTCCCTTCCATAGATGGCTCCTACCAGTGCCTTGCTTCCCAATGAACAGCTCCCATCATTGTCTTTTCTCCCCCATAGTCGTTCCAGTCAGGGTCTTGCCCCCAGTGTCCTGTCCCCCCAATTGACAGCTCCCATCAGTGTCTTGTCCCTCTATTCCCCCTTCGATGGCTATGGCTGTCACCATTGTCTTATCCTCCATAGATGGTCTTGTCCCCCCCATACATGGTTCCCACTAGTGTCTTGCCCCATTAGACTGCTCCCACCATTGTCTTTTCTTTACCATAAATGGCTCCTGCCAGTGTCTTGTCCCCCAATAGATTTTTCATACCAGTGTCTTGTCCCCCCATTGTCCCTCCATGGGTAGCTCCCACCAGTACAATATCCCCCAATAGATGGCTCCCACCAGTGTCTTGTCCCCCCCATAGACAGCTCCCACCGGTATCTTGTCCCAAATAGATGGCTCTCATCAGTGTCATGTGCCCCCCATACCTGGCTCCCTCCAGTTTCTTGTTTTCCCACAGATGGTTCCCGTCAGTCTTTTCCCCCTACTTGACAGCTCACACCAGTGTCTTGTCCCTCCATAGATGACTCCCACCAGTCCTTTGTCCCCCCCCCCAAACATTTCCCACCAGCGTCCCACCCAAAGTGGCAACCCTACCCCCTCCTCAAATTCCCAGCAAAGTTGCATGAATACAAAATATCCCCCATTCTGTACAGGTTTGGTCCCATTATCAGATGTCGGTCATAGTTCTGTGTCCTAATGTATAGAATGTCATTGGTGGGAAGATCCGTCCTTCAGCAGAACATCCCCAGCAACTCACCTCTATGTGGAGACGATGGAAGAGCATCTCTGGGGACTGAGCCGTCCTTATATACAATCTGATAGACGGGAGGCAATTCTATCCTGATTTATTGTCTCATAATCTGCAGAGAAAATAATCTGTGTGCACAAAGAGTATTGGAGTTCTCACACCACACATATATATTCACACACTACACATATATATATTCACACACACACATATATATATTCACACACTCACATATATATATTCACACACTCACATATATATTCACACACTCACATATATATTCTCACACCACACATATATATTCACACACTACACATATATATATTCACACACTACACATATATATTCACACACTACACATATATATTCACACACTCACACATATATATTCACACACTACACATATATATTCACACACACACATATATATATTCACACACTCACATATATATTCACACACTCACATATATATTCACACGCTCACATATATATTCACACACTACACATATATATATTCACACACACACATATATATATTCACACACTCACATATATATATTCACACACTCACATATATATTCACACACTCACATATATATTCACACACTCACATATATATTCACACACTCACATATATATTCTCACACCACACATATATATTCACACACTCACATATATATTCACACACTCACATATATATTCTCACACCACACATATATATTCACACACTACACATATATATATTCACACACACACATATATATATTCACACACACACATATATATTCACACACTCACATATATATTCACACACTCACATATATATTCTCACACCACACATATATATTCACACACTCACATATATATTCACACACTCACATATATATTCACACACACATATATATATTCACACACTCACATATATATTCACACACTCACATATATATTCACACACTCACATATATATTCACACACTCACATATATATTCTCACACCACACATATATATTCACACACTACACATATATATATTCACACACACACATATATATATTCACACACTCACATATATATATTCACACACTCACATATATATTCACACACTACACACATATATATTCACACACTCACATATATATTCACACACTACACACATATATATTCACACACTCACATATATATTCACACACTACACATATATATTCACACACTCACATATATATTCACACACACACACACATATATATATTCACACACTCACATATATATTCACACACTACACATATATATTCACACACTCACATATATATTCACACACTACACATATATATTCACACACTCACATATATATTCACACACTCACATATATATATTCACACACTCATATATATATATTCACACACTCATATATATATATTCACACACTCACATATATATATTCACACGCTCACATATATATTCACACACTCACATATATATTCACACACTCACATATATATATTCACACACTCATATATATATTCACACACTCACATATATATATTCACACGCTCACATATATATTCACACACTCACATATATATATATTCACACACTCACATATATATTCACACACTACACATATATATTCACACACTCACATATATATTCACACACTCACATATATATATTCACACACTCATATATATATTCACACACTCACATATATATATTCACACGCTCACATATATATTCACACACTCACATATATATATATTCACACGCTCACATATATATTCACACACTCACATATATATTCACACACTCTCATATATATATTCACACACTCACATATATATTCACACGCTCACATATATATATTCACACACTCACATATATATTCACACACTCACATATATATATTCACACGCTCACATATATATTCACACACTCACATATATATTCACACACTCTCATATATATATTCACACACTCACATATATATTCACACGCTCACATATATATTCACACACTCACATATATATTCACACACTCTCATATATATATTCACACACTCACATATATATTCACACGCTCACATATATATATTCACACACTCACATATATATATTCACACGCTTAGATATATATATTCACACACACACATATATATTCACACACTCACATATATATATTCACACGCTTAGATATATATATTCACACACACACACACATATATATATTCACACACACATATATATTCACACACACACATATATATATTCACACGCTTAGATATATATTCACACTCACACATATATTCACACTACACATATATATTCACACACTCACATATATATATTCACACACTCACATATATATTCACACACTCACATATATATTCACACGCTTAGATATATATTCACACACACACACATATATATATTCACACACACATATATATTCACACACACACATATATATATTCACACGCTTAGATATATATATTCACACACACACACATATATATTCACACACACATATATATTCACACACTTAGATATATATATTCACACACACACATATATATATTCACACGCTTAGATATATATATTCACACTCACATATATATTCACACACTCACATATATACACATACAGAGGGGAAAACGATCGTCTCCCCTGCAGATTGTGTAAGTTTTGCCCCCTTACATAGAAATGAAGGGTCTATAATTTTTATCAGAGGTGTATTTTATATGATAGAGACAGAATATCAACCAAAAATCCAGAAAAATCACACAATACAAATGTTATAAATGGAGTAAAATAAGTATTTGATCCCCAAGCAAAACATGACTTATGCCTCGTACACACGATCGGACTTCTGGTCGGAAAAAGATATGACGGCTTTTCCTCTCAAGCGTACCTTGCATACACACGGGTCACACAAAAGTTCTCTGAACTTACGACCGTCAAGAACGCGGTGACGTCCAACACTACGACTCGAGAAAATGACGTTCGATGCTTCCGAGCATGCATAGGAATTTTGCACGTTGGAATTGCTACAGATGATCGCATTTTCGGATAGGAACTTTTCCCGACCGAAAAATAGAGAACATGCTCTCAATCTTTTGCTGGCTGGAATTCTGCCAGAAAAAGTCCGATGGATCGTACACACGGTCGCATTTTCCAACGAAAAACTCTCATCGGTCTTTTGCGGCCTGAAATTCCGATCGGCATTAGTAGTTGGTGGAGAAACCCTTGTTGGTGATCACAGAGGTCAGACGTTTCTTGTGGGTGGTGATCAGTTTCCACACATATGATAACAATTATAGACCCTTCATTTCTTTGTAAATGGGCAAAGGGGGGGACGATCGATATTCCCCCTCTGTATATATATAGTATATATATATATATACACACACAATGAGCTCCCGTCCTGAATTCTGAGAGTCTGCAATACATTTATTAAAGTTGAAGTTTAATCTGTTTATATTTTGTTAACCTGGTCCCCCCTCCCCCAACCTTTCCAGTTTTCATTACATACCTTATTGTATACACTGTGATGTCATCACCGGGTCTCTGTGCATCTCTATGCAATGCAGGTAGATCATGGCTGGTGGGAGGGGCCAGCAGGGGGCGGTACATATCTTCCTGACAACATCCCAGCCCCCCGACCTCAGTACTCCTCTCCAGAGCCCTCATTCCTGATGCAAGCAGTGGACTGGCTCGTGGGGGGGGGGGGGGGTTGCAAATATAAAAATGACTCGATGGGCGGGTGTCAGTCTGGAGGAGTGGGCATTTCTGGGCAGGCTGGGTGGCAGACCCCCCTAGGTAACGCCCACATGCAGTTTAGGACTCTATACTGCAGTGCTCTCTGTGCTCCCAATGGACATCAGCTGAATGGGATAACACTACCTCCATCCACCAGGGGGTGCTGACAAGCAGAAGGAACCAAGAGATTGACTGTAGCATTGAATCATAGTAGATGAAGTTCAGGAAAAGAGAATGTTATTATGGCAGTCTATGGACCATTGGACTACAATTCCCAATGTGAGCCGGGTATAAGGAGAGAGAGAGTTGTCATTTCTCAGGCTGAATACCGAGGAGACCGAGGTGGGTACATCACTGCTTCATATCAACCTACCACCACCCTGCGGCCGCGTGCTGAGGACAGGAGTCACTCCGCGCAGATCCAGAACATTTGGACCCCTGTTGCCGTATCTCTGGGACTGGTGAGAGGACATCGCTGCCATTAACTTGTTGCCTCTAGCAGAGACGGAGCACATAGGGACCAGCCATCTAACTAGCAGCATTTACTGCATGCAGACTTTAGTGTGATTGTACTCATGTGTACCACCATAAAGTCTGGGCCCCAACGCCAGCCAGCTGAAGAACTCGCAACAAGGAATGCTCAGTCTGATATCTGCTTCCCAAGAACTTTGTGTATTGTCTATAGTGGGGGGAGCAATTTGAAGGGGGCAGAGGACACTACTGTGGGGGGTGTGAAGGGGGGCAGAGGACACTACTGTGGGGGAGGATGTGAAGAGGGGCAGGGGACACTACTGTGGGTGTGTGTGAAGGGGGCAAAGGATACTACTGTGGGGGAGTGTGAAGGGGGGCAGAGGACACTACTGTGGGGGGTGTGAAGGGGCAGAGGACACTACTGTGGGGGAGGATGTGAAAAGGGGCAGAGAGCACTACTGTGAGGGGGAGCGATGTGAAGGGAGGCAGAGGACACTATTATGTGGGGGGAGCGATGTGAAGGGGGGCAGAGGACACTACTGTGGGGGAGGATGTAAAGAGGGGCAGAGGACACTACTGTGGGGGGGGGTGTGTGAAGTGGGGCAGAGGACACTACTGTGGGGGGCGGGTGTAAAGGGGGGCAGAGGATACTACTATGGGGGGTCGAAGGGGGGCAGAGGACACTACTGTGGGGGGTGAAGGGGGGCAGAGGACACTACTGTGGGGGGGTATGAAGTGGGGCAGAGGATACTACTGTGGGGGTGTGTGAAGGGGGGCAGAGGATACTACTGTGGGGGTGTGTGAAGGGGCTGAGGACACTACTTTGGGGGGTTCTTGTGAAGGGGCAGAAGATACTACTGTGGGGGGGGGGTGAAGGAGCAGAGGACACTACTGTGGGGGGGCGTGAAGGGGGGCAGAGGACACTACTGTGGGGGGGCGGGTGTAAAGGGGGGTAGAGGACACTACTGTGGGGGGTTGTGAAGGGGGCAGAGGACACTACTGTGGGGGCATATGAAGGGGGGCAGAGTACACTACTGTGAGGAGGAGCGATGTGAAGGGAGGCAGAGGACACTACTGTGGGGGGTGGGGGTGAAGGGGCAGAGGACACTACTGTGGGGGAGGATGTAAAGAGGGGCAGAGGACACTACTGTGGGGGGGGGGTTGAAGGGGCAGAGGACACTACTGTTGGGGAGGATGTGAAAAGGGGCAGAGGGCCACTACTGTGGGGGGGTGTGAAGGGGGACAGAGGACACTACTGTGGGGGTGTGTGAAGGGGGCAGAGGACACTACTTTGGGGGGGCGGTTGTGAAGGGGCCTAGGATACCACTGTGGGGGGGTGAAGCAGCAGAGGACACTACTGTGGGGGTGTGTGAAGGGGGGCAGAGGACACTACTGTGGGGGGGCGGGTGTAAACGGGGGCAGAGGACACTACTGTGGGGGGGTGAAGGGGGGCAGAGGACACTACTGTGGGGGGGTATGAAGGGGGGCAGAGGACACTACTGTGGGGGTGTGTGAGGGGGCAGAGGACACTACTTTGGGGGGCGCTTGTGAAGGGGCAGAGGACACTACTGTGGGGGGGCATGAAGGGAGACAGAGGACACTACTGTGGGGGGGGTGTGAAGGGGGGCAGAGGACACTACTGTGGGGGCATATGAAGGGGGGCAGAGAACACTACTGTGGGTGTGTGTGAAGGGGGCAGAGGATACTACTGTGGGGGGGGGGTGAAGGGGGGCAGAGGACACTACTGTGGGGGGGGTGTGAAGGGGGCAGAGGACACTACTGTGGGGGGGGGGGTGAAGGGGGGCAGAGAACACTACTGTGGGGGGTGTGAAGGGGGCAGAGGACACTACTATGGGGGGGGTGAAGGGGGGCAGAGGACACTACTGTGGGGGGGTGAAGGGGGGCAGAGGACACTACTGTAGGGGGGGCGATTTGAAGGGTGGCAGAGGTCACTACTGTGGGGGGGGGGGTGAAGGGGGGCAGAGGACACTACTGTGGGGGGGGTGAAGGGGGGCAGAGGACACTACTGTGGGGGGGTGAAGGGTGGCAGAGGACACTACTGTGGGGGGGGTGAAGGGTGGCAGAGGACACTACTGTGGGGGGGGGGTGAAGGGGGGCAGAGGACACTACTGTGGGGGGGTGAAGGGGGGCAGAGGACACTACTGGGGGGGTGTGAAGGGGGGCAGAGGACACTACTGTAGGGGGGGCGATTTGAAGGGTGGCAGAGGACACTACTGTGGGGGGGGGGGTGAAGGGTGGCAGAGGACACTACTGTGGGGGGGTGTGAAGGGGGCAGAGGACACTACTGTGGGGGGTGTAAAGGGGGGCAGAAGACACTACTGTGGAGGGGGGTGAAGGGTAGCAGAGGACACTACTGTGGGGGGGGGGGTGAAGGGTGGCAGAGGACACTACTGTGGGGGGGGGGTGAAGGGTGGCAGAGGACACTACTGTGGGGAGGGGGTGAAGGGTGGCAGAGGACACTACTGTGGGGGGGGGTGAAGGGTGGCAGAGGACACTACTGTGGGGGGGGGTGAAGGGTGGCAGAGGACACTACTGTGGGGGGGGTGAAGGGTGGCAGAGGACACTACTGTGGGGAGGGGGTGAAGGGTGGCAGAGGACACTACTGTGGGGGGGGGGGCGATTTGAAGGGTGGCCGAGGACACTACTGTGGGGGCGGTGAAGGGTGGCAGAGGACACTACTGTGGGGAGGGGGTGAAGGGTGGCAGAGGACACTACTGTGGGGAGGGGGTGAAGGGTGGCAGAGGACACAACTGTGGGGGGGGGGGGCGATTTGAAGGGTGGCCGAGGACACTACCTTGGGGGGGTGAAGGGTGGCAGAGATCACTACTGTGGAGGGTGAAGGGTGGCAGAGATCACTACTGTGGAGGGTGAAGGGTGGCAGAGGACACTACTGTGGGGAGGGGGTGAAGGGTGGCAGAGGACACTACCTTGGGGGGGGGTTAGGGGGGCAGAGATCACTACTGTGGAGGGGGGGTGAAGGGTGGCAGAGGACACTACTGTGAGGGGGTGAAGGGTGGCAGAGGACACTACCTTGGGGGGGGGGGGGGTGAAGGGCGGCAGAGGACACTACTGTGGGGGGGTGAAGGGTGGCAGAGGACACTACTGTGGGGAGGGGGTGAAGGGTGGCAGAGGACACTACTGTGAGGGGGTGAAGGGTGGCAGAGGACACTACTGTGAGGGGGTGAAGGGTGGCAGAGGACACTACTGTGGGGGGGGGGTGAAGGGTGGCAGAGGACACTACTGTGGGGAGGGGTGAAGGGTGGCAGAGGACACTACTGTGAGGGGGTGAAGGGTGGCAGAGGACACTACCTTGGGGGGGGTGAAGGGTGGCAGAGGACACTACTGTGAGGGGGTGAAGGGTGGCAGAGGACACTACTGTGAGGGGGTGAAGGGTGGCAGAGGACACTACCTTGGGGGGGGGGTGGCAGAGATCACTACTGTGGGAAGGGGGTGAAGGGTGGCAGAGGACACTACTGTGGGGAGGGGGTGAAGGGTGGCAGAGGACACTACTGTGGGGAGGGGGTGAAGGGTGGCAGAGGACACTACTGTGGGGGGGGGGTGAAGGGTGGCAGAGGACACTACTGTGGGGAGGGGGTGAAGGGTGGCAGAGGACACTACTGTGAGGGGGTGAAGGGTGGCAGAGGACACTACTGTGAGGGGGTGAAGGGTGGCAGAGGACACTACTGTGAGGGGGTGAAGGGTGGCAGAGGACACTACCTTGGGGGGGGGTGGCAGAGATCACTACTGTGGGAAGGGGGTGAAGGGTGGCAGAGGACACTACCTTGGGGGGGTGAAGGGTGGCAGAGGACACTACTGTGAGGGGGTGAAGGGTGGCAGAGGACACTACCTTGGGGGGGGGTGAAGAGGGGCAGAGGACACTACTGTGGGGAGGGGGTGAAGGGTGGCCGAGGACACTACTGTGAGGGGGTGAAGGGTGGCAGAGAACACTACCTTGGGGGGGGTGAAGGGTGGCAGAGGACACTACCTTGGGGGGGGGTGAAGGGTGGCAGAGGACACTACCTTGGGGGGGGGGTGAAGGGTGGCAGAGGACACTACCTTGGGGGGGGGTGAAGGGTGGCAGAGGACACTACCTTGGGGGGGGGTGAAGGGTGGCAGAGGACACTACCTTGGGGGGGGGTGAAGGGTGGCAGAGGACACTACCTTGGGGGGGGGTGAAGGGTGGCAGAGGACACTACCTGGGGGGGGGGTGAAGGGTGGCAGAGGACACTACCTTGGGGGGGGTGAAGAGGGGCAGAGATCACTACTGTGGGGAGGGGTGAAGGGTGGCAGAGGACACTACTGTGAGGGGGTGAAGGGTGGCAGAGGACACTACCTTGGGGGGGGTGAAGGGTGGCAGAGGACACTACTGTGAGGGGGTGAAGGGTGGCAGAGGACACTACTGTGAGGGGGTGAAGGGTGGCAGAGGACACTACCTTGGGGGGGGGGGGGTGGCAGAGATCACTACTGTGGGAAGGGGGTGAAGGGTGGCAGAGGACACTACTGTGGGGAGGGGGTGAAGGGTGGCAGAGGACACTACTGTGGGGAGGGGGTGAAGGGTGGCAGAGGACACTACTGTGGGGGGGGGGGTGAAGGGTGGCAGAGGACACTACTGTGGGGAGGGGGTGAAGGGTGGCAGAGGACACTACTGTGAGGGGGTGAAGGGTGGCAGAGGACACTACTGTGAGGGGGTGAAGGGTGGCAGAGGACACTACCTTGGGGGGGGTGGCAGAGATCACTACTGTGGGAAGGGGGTGAAGGGTGGCAGAGGACACTACCTTGGGGGGGTGAAGGGTGGCAGAGGACACTACTGTGAGGGGGTGAAGGGTGGCAGAGGACACTACCTTGGGGGGGGGTGAAGAGGGGCAGAGGACACTACTGTGGGGAGGGGGTGAAGGGTGGCCGAGGACACTACTGTGAGGGGGTGAAGGGTGGCAGAGAACACTACCTTGGGGGGGGGTGAAGGGTGGCAGAGGACACTACCTTGGGGGGGGGGTGAAGGGTGGCAGAGGACACTACCTTGGGGGGGGGGGGTGAAGGGTGGCAGAGGACACTACCTTGGGGGGGGGGTGAAGGGTGGCAGAGGACACTACCTTGGGGGGGGGGGGGTGAAGGGTGGCAGAGGACACTACCTTGGGGGGGGGTGAAGGGTGGCAGAGGACACTACCTTGGGGGGGGGGGTGAAGGGTGGCAGAGGACACTACCTTGGGGGGGGGTGAAGGGTGGCAGAGGACACTACCTTGGGGGGGGTGAAGAGGGGCAGAGATCACTACTGTGACATCCTATGTGTTCTCCATGTTGTCCTATTACTGGGGGGATTGATAGTGATTTTTTTTATATTTTATTATTATTATTATATCAGTTTGCGCAGCGCTTTACAACATGAGGGCAGACAGTACAGTTACAATTACAATACAATACAGGAGGAATCAGAGAACCCTGATCCTCAGAGCTTACAATCTAGAAGGGAGGGTCAAGAGAAACAAAAGGTAATAATTGTGGGGGATGAGCTGATGGAGAAAATGAAAATCCAGTTATTAGGTGGGGGTGGGGTAGGCGTTTTCAGGGATCATCTAAAAGTGAATAGAGTAGGAGATAATCAGACAGATTGAGGTAAGGAGTTCCATAGGATTGGAGAGGCTCTGGAAAAGTCCTGGAGGCGGATATGGGAGGAGGTGATGAGAGAGCAGAAGGTCCTGAGAAGAACGAAGAGAACGGGTAGGTTGGTATTTAGGGAAGAGGTCAGTGATGTCGGTGGGGATGAGTTGTGGACGGCTTGGTAAGTAGTTGTTAGTATTTTGAATTTAGTTTGTTGGGTGAGCGGAAGCCAGTGGAGGGATTGGCAGAGAGGGGTGGTGGACACTGAGTGGTTGGTGATGTACAGTAGCTTGGGGCAGAGGTGAAAGGAAGCCAGTGGAGGGATTGGCAGAGAGGGGTGGTGGACACTGAGTGGTTGGTGATGTACAGTAGCTTGGGGCAGAGGTGAAAGGAAGCCAGTGGAGGGATTGGCAGAGAGGGGTGGTGGACACTGAGCGATTGGTAAGGTGATGAGTCTGGCAGCAGCATTTATGATAGGTTGAAGGGGGGAGGAACCTGTGTAGAGATAAGCCAATGAGAAGGGAGTTGCAGTAGTCGAGGTGAGAGATGAGCGGGGAGTGAATTAAGAGCTTTGTTGTGTGATTGGTTAGAAAGGGGCGTATTTTGGAGATGTTGCGGAGGTTGAGGCGCCAGGATTTGGACAGTGATTGGACGTGGTGCTTAAAAAAGAGTTCAGAGTCCAGGACTACACCTAGGACCTTGGCATGCGGGGGAAGGGCTGATAGTTGTTCTATCGATTATGACAAAGAGATCAGGGGGAGGGGCATATGGGGGGGGGATTCTACGTTCTGTTTTGGATAGATTGAGTTTGAGGAAGTGGAGTGACATCCAGACTGAGATATCTGATAGTAAATTAGAGATATGTGAGGAGATGGAGGGAGTGAGCTGAGGGGCGGAGAGATAGATTGGGTGTCGTCAGTGTAGAGATGGTATTGGAAGCCATGGGAGGCCATCAGCCGACCCAGGGAGGAGGTGTAGATGGAGAATAGGAGAGGTCCAAGAACAGAACCTTGGGGGTCCCCAACAGAGAAAAGAGGAGAGAAGGAAGTAGAATTGTAAGTAACGCTAAAGGTGCGGCTGGATAAGTAGGAAGAGAACCAGCGAAGAGTCCAGTCATGGAGACCAAAGGCATGGAGTTTTTTGAGGAGGAGCGAAACTCAACTGTATCAAAGGCAGCAGAGAGGTCCAGGAGTAGATGTACAGAATAGTGTCCATTGGTTTTGGGTCTAGGAGTAGGAGTACAGAATAGTGTCCATTGGTTTTGGGTCTAGGAGTAGGAGGACAGAATAGTGTCCATTGGTTTTGGGTCTAGGAGTAGGAGGACAGAATAGTGTCCATTGGTTTTGGGTCCAGGAGTAGGAGGACAGAATAGTGTCCATTGGTTTTGGGTCTAGGAGTAGGAGGACAGAATAGTGTCCATTGGTTTTGGGTCTAGGAGTAGAGTACAGAATAGTGTCCATTGATTTTGGGTCTAGGAGTAGGAGGACAGAATAGTGTCCATTGGTTTTGGGTCTAGGAGTAGGAGGACAGAATAGTGTCCATTGGTTTTGGGTCTAGGAGTAGGAGGACAGAATAGTGTCCATTGGTTTTGGGTCCAGGAGTAGGAGGACAGAATAGTGTCCATTGGTTTTGGGTCTAGGAGTAGGAGGACAGAATAGTGTCCATTGGTTTTGGGTCCAGGAGTAGGAGGACAGAATAGTGTCCATTGGTTTTGGGTCTAGGAGTAGGAGGACAGAATAGTGTCCATTGGTTTTGGGTCCAGGAGTAGGAGGACAGAATAGTGTCCATTGGTTTTGGGTCTAGGAGTAGGAGGACAGAATAGTGTCCATTGGTTTTGGGTCTAGGAGTAGGAGGACAGAATAGTGTCCATTGGTTTTGGGTCCAGGAGTAGGAGGACAGAATAGTGTCCATTGGTTTTGGGTCTAGGAGTAGGAGGGACAGAATAGTGTCCATTGGTTTTGGGTCTAGGAGTAGAGTACAGAATAGTGTCCATTGATTTTGGGTCTAGGAGTAGGAGGACAGAATAGTGTCCATTGGTTTTGGGTCTAGGAGTAGGAGGACAGAATAGTGTCCATTGGTTTTGGGTCTAGGAGTAGGAGGACAGAATAGTGTCCATTGGTTTTGGGTCCAGGAGTAGGAGGACAGAATAGTGTCCATTGGTTTTGGGTCTAGGAGTAGGAGGACAGAATAGTGTCCATTGGTTTTGGGTCCAGGAGTAGGAGGACAGAATAGTGTCCATTGGTTTTGGGTCTAGGAGTAGGAGGACAGAATAGTGTCCATTGGTTTTGGGTCCAGGAGTAGGAGGACAGAATAGTGTCCATTGGTTTTGGGTCTAGGAGTAGGAGGACAGAATAGTGTCCATTGGTTTTGGGTCTAGGAGTAGGAGGACAGAATAGTGTCCATTGGTTTTGGGTCCAGGAGTAGGAGGACAGAATAGTGTCCATTGGTTTTGGGTCCAGGAGCAGGAGGACAGAATAGTGTCCATTGGTTTTGGGTCCAGGAGTAGGAGGACAGAATAGTGTCCATTGGTTTTGGCTCTAGGAGTAGGAGGACAGAATAGTGTCCATTGGTTTTGGGTCTAGATGTAGGAGGACAGAATAGTGTCCATTGGTTTTGGCTCTAGGAGTAGGAGGACAGAATAGTGTCCATTGGTTTTGGGTCTAGGAGTAGGAGGACAGAATAGTGTCCATTGGTTTTGGGTCCAGGAGTAGGAGGACAGAATAGTGTCCATTGGTTTTGGGTCTAGGAGTAGAAGGACAGAATAGTGTCCATTGGATTTGGGTCCAGGAGTAGGAGGACAGAATAGTGTCCATTGGTTTTGGGTCTAGGAGTAGGAGGACAGAATAGTGTCCATTGGTTTTGGGTCTAGGAGTAGGAGGACAGAATAGTGTCCATTGGTTTTGGGTCTAGATGTAGGAGGACAGAATAGTGTCCATTGGTTTTGGCTCTAGGAGTAGGAGGACAGAATAGTGTCCATTGGTTTTGGGTCTAGGAGTAGGAGGACAGAATAGTGTCCATTGGTTTTGGGTCCAGGAGTAGGAGGACAGAATAGTGTCCATTGGTTTTGGGTCCAGGAGTAGGAGGACAGAATAGTGTCCATTGGTTTTGGGTCTAGGAGTAGGAGTACAGAATAGTGTCCATTGATTTTGGGTCTAGGAGTAGGAGGACAGAATAGTGTCCATTGGTTTTGGGTCTAGGAGTAGGAGTACAGAATAGTGTCCATTGGTTTTGGGTCTAGGAGTAGGAGGACAGAATAGTGTCCATTGGTTTTGGGTCTAGGAGTAGGAGGACAGAATAGTGTCCATTGGTTTTGGGTCCAGGGGTAGGAGGACAGAATAGTGTCCATTGGTTTTGGGTCTAGGAGTAGGAGGACAGAATAGTGTCCGTTGGTTTTGGGTCTAGGAGTAGGAGGACAGAATAGTGTCCATTGGTTTTGGGTCTAGGAGTAGGAGGACAGAATAGTGTCCGTTGGTTTTGGGTCTAGGAGTAGGAGGACAGAATAATGTCCATTGGTTTTGGGTCTAGGAGTAGGAGGACAGAATAGTGTCCATTGGTTTTGGGTCCAGGAGTAGGAGGACAGAATAGTGTCCATTGGTTTTGGGTCCAGGAGCAGGAGGACAGCATAGTGTCCATTGGTTTTGGGTCTAGGAGTAGGAGGACAGAATAGTGTCCATTGGTTTTGGGTCCAGGAGCAGGAGGACAGAATAGTGTCCATTGGTTTTGGGTCCAGAGTAGGAGTACAGAATAGTGTCCATTGATTTTGGGTCTAGGAGTAGGAGGACAGAATAGTGTCCATTGGTTTTGGGTCTAGGAGTAGGAGGACAGAATAGTGTCCATTGGTTTTGGGTCTAGGAGTAGGAGGACAGAATAGTGTCCATTGGTTTTGGGTCCAGGAGTAGGAGGACAGAATAGTGTCCATTGGTTTTGGGTCTAGGAGTAGGAGGACAGAATAGTGTCCATTGGTTTTGGGTCCAGGAGTAGGAGGACAGAATAGTGTCCATTGGTTTTGGGTCTAGGAGTAGGAGGACAGAATAGTGTCCATTGGTTTTGGGTCTAGGAGTAGGAGGACAGAATAGTGTCCATTGGTTTTGGGTCCAGGAGTAGGAGGACAGAATAGTGTCCATTGGTTTTGGGTCCAGGAGCAGGAGGACAGAATAGTGTCCATTGGTTTTGGGTCCAGGAGTAGGAGGACAGAATAGTGTCCATTGGTTTTGGGTCTAGGAGTAGAAGGACAGAATAGTGTCCATTGGATTTGGGTCCAGGAGTAGGAGGACAGAATAGTGTCCATTGGTTTTGGGTCTAGGAGTAGGAGGACAGAATAGTGTCCATTGGTTTTGGGTCTAGGAGTAGGAGGACAGAATAGTGTCCATTGGTTTTGGGTCTAGATGTAGGAGGACAGAATAGTGTCCATTGGTTTTGGCTCTAGGAGTAGGAGGACAGAATAGTGTCCATTGGTTTTGGGTCTAGGAGTAGGAGGACAGAATAGTGTCCATTGGTTTTGGGTCCAGGAGTAGGAGGACAGAATAGTGTCCATTGGTTTTGGGTCCAGGAGTAGGAGGACAGAATAGTGTCCATTGGTTTTGGGTCTAGGAGTAGGAGTACAGAATAGTGTCCATTGATTTTGGGTCTAGGAGTAGGAGGACAGAATAGTGTCCGTTGGTTTTGGGTCTAGGAGTAGGAGGACAGAATAGTGTCCATTGGTTTTGGGTCTAGGAGTAGGAGGACAGAATAGTGTCCATTGGTTGTGGGTCCAGGAGTAGGAGGACAGAATAGTGTCCATTGGTTTTGGGTCTAGGAGTAGGAGGACAGAATAGTGTCCATTGGTTGTGGGTCCAGGAGTAGGAGGACAGAATAGTGTCCATTGGTTTTGGGTCTAGGAGTAGGAGTACTATAGCATGATATGACACATATAAAGCAACTGCACACCCCGAATATGGATTCTAAAAAAGAGAAAGGTTCCCCATGGGGGTTTTTAAAGCAGCAACTAGGAGTCTCAACAAGGGGTTGTAAAAGTTTAGTAATTTTTATTATTAAAGAACAAATGGACAATATCATACAAATAGTTAAAACATGAGCTCTGGTTTACATTTCTGCGAGACTATGGGATTAGAATAGAAGGGAAAAAAGATTGACAATACCAAAGGTACAGGTTCAAAATGTTAGCTTATAGTGATTAAATGGTAGTGGTACTGTCACAATTGATTGAAGGAAAAAAGCCCCAATGCATTTCGACCTAATTGTATTGCGGTCTTCCTCAGGGGGTTCTGATAATTCTTCTCCATCAAATAGGCTTGCTGAACCAGAGACTTCTTATTAAAAAACACACATAAGGATTGCAGTAGATTTCCCCATTAGTGATCCCGGAAAATACTGAGAGGCCACACCTATCTCCACCCTGAAGGGGGCCACACCCGGCCCAAAGGCTTACAAGTGATCACGAATATAAAGGCACCCGAAGGGGGAGAAGCAGTAGGAGGCAGGCATACCTGATTATTATATAGTAATGTGTGGGGACACTAAGCCTTCAAATTATAAGGCAACAGGTCCATCAAATATTGTTGATGCTTGTAAATTCTCAAGGAGTTGAAAGGTCTAACGACTTCACTTGTCAGGGGTCAACTTTTTTCCCTTCTATTCTAATCCCATAGTCTCGCAGAAATGTAAACCAGAGCTCATGTTTTAACTATTTGTATGATATTGTCCATTTGTTCTTTAATAATAAAAATTTCTAAACTTTTACAACCACTTGTTGAGACTCTCAATTGCTGCTTTAAAAACCCCCATGGGGGAACCTTTCTCTTTTTTAGGTAGGAGTAGGAGGACAGAATAGTGTCCATTGGTTTTGGGTCTAGGAGTAGGAGGACAGAATAGTGTCCATTGGTTTTGGGTCTAGGAGTAGGAGGACAGAATAGTGTCCATTGGTTTTGGGTCTAGGAGTAGGAGGACAGAATAGTGTCCATTGGTTTTGGGTCTAGGAGTAGGAGGACAGAATAGTGTCCATTGGTTTTGGGTCTAGGAGTAGGAGGACAGAATAGTGTCCATTGGTTTTGGGTCTAGGAGTAGGAGGACAGAATAGTGTCCATTGGTTTTGGGTCCAGGAGTAGGAGGACAGAATAGTGTCCATTGGTTTTGGGTCTAGGAGTAGGAGGACAGAATAGTGTCCATTGGTTTTGGGTCTAGGAGTAGGAGGACAGAATAGTGTCCATTGGTTTTGGGTCCAGGAGTAGGAGGACAGAATAGTGTCCATTGGTTTTGGGTCTAGGAGTAGAAGGACAGAATAGTGTCCATTGGATTTGGGTGTAGGAGTAGGAGGACAGAATAGTGTCCATTGGTTTTGGGTCTAGGAGTAGGACAGAATAGTGTCCATTGGTTTAGGGTCTAGGAGTAGGAGGACAGAATAGTGTCCATTGGTTTTGGGTCCAGGAGTAGGAGGACAGAATAGTGTCCATTGGTTTTGGGTCTAGATGTAGGAGGACAGAATAGTGTCCATTGGATTTGGGTCTAGGAGTAGGAGGACAGAATAGTGTCCATTGGTTTGGGTCTAGGAGTAGGAGGACAGAATAGTGTCCATTGGTTTTGGGTCTAGGAGTAGGAGGACAGAATAGTGTCCATTGGTTTTGGGTCCAGGAGTAGGAGGACAGAATAGTGTCCATTGGTTTTGGGTCCAGGAGTAGGAGTACAGAATAGTGTCCATTGGTTTTGGGTCCAGGAGTAGGAGTACAGAATAGTGTCCATTGGTTTTGGCTGTTACTAGATCATTTGTTAGTTTTAGGAGAGCAGTTTCTGTGGAGTGTTGAGGATGAAATCCAGACTGAAGGGGATCAAGAAGGCCATTATCAGCAAGGTGGTCGCCAAGTCGGTTGTAGACTAGATTTTCAAGGAGTTTGGATAAAAAGGGAGCAAGGAGATGGGGTGTAGGTTGTTAAGATTGGATGGGTCCAGTGAGAGTTTTTTAAGTAGGGGTCTGACAAGTGCGTGTTTTAGAGAGTTAGGGAAGATGCCAGAAGAGAGGGAGAGATTGAAGATTTGGGTTAGAGATTGTAGAATAGAGCCAGAGGGTGAACGTAGCATTTGTGAGGGAACGGGATCCAGAGGGCAGGTGGATGTTAACAAGTAGTTTAGCAACCTTGTGTTGGGCTTGAATGAGGGAAATAATGATTGTACCTGTGGGCATGAAGTGTAAGGCCCCTTTCACACTGGGGCGG
Source organism: Lithobates septentrionalis (assembly GCA_037952835.1). Taxonomy (NCBI): domain Eukaryota; kingdom Metazoa; phylum Chordata; class Amphibia; order Anura; family Ranidae; genus Lithobates; species Lithobates septentrionalis. The sequence goes on from JBBDGP010004948.1 coordinate 39,902, forward strand.
TGGGGGGCCTCGGTGGTAAAACAGCGCTATTTTTAGCGCTGTTTTACCATGGTATTCGGCCGCTAGCGGTGCGGTTTTAACCCCCCACTGGCGGCCGGAAAAGGGTTAAAACCACTCGTATAGCGCGGCTATAGCCGCGGTATTACCGCGGTATAGCCGCGCTGTCCCATTGATTTCAATGGACAGGAGCGGTTTAGGAGCAGTGAATACACCGCTCCTTCACCGCTCCAAAGATGCGGCTGACAGGAGATTTTTTCTTCTCCTGCCAGCGCGCCGCTTCAGTGTGAAAGCCCTCGGGGCCCTCGGGCTTTCACACTGAACAAACAGCGGAGGCTGTTTTGGGGCGGTTTGCAGGCGGTATTTTTAGCGCAATAACACCTGCAAACCGCCCCCAGTGTGAAAGGGGCCTAAAGCATTAGGGGGGGTATCAGCAGAGATCTCCTGATGAATTGTATCAATCTTCTGTTTGAAGTGATTGGCGATCTCCTGGGCAATGAGTGAGGTGGTGGGTGGAGGACGAAGTAGAGAGTTGAAGGTAGAGAAGAGTTGTCGGGGACGGGATGATAAGGTGTTAATGAAAGTGATAAAATAGGGAGGAGGCAGGAATTGTATTTTTGGAGGGCAGATTTATATTGGTTGAAATCTTTCTGAGACTTATGCCCCAGACACACGATCGGACTTTCCGACAACAAAACTGTGCATTTTTGTTGGAAGGTTGTTGGCTCCGAATTGTCTTGCATACACGCGGTCACACAAATGTTCAATGGAGCATACACGCGGTCACACAAATGTTGGCCAACAATTACGAACGTAGAGACGTACAAGACGTACTACGTGGTTTTTCAGCTCTTTAGTGTCACCCTTTGGGCTCCTTCTGCTATATTTCTGTTAGAAGTTTGGTGAGTGTTGATTCGTGCTTTTGTTTTTTGCGTTTTTCATTTATGGCTATTATTATTATTATTATTATTCTTGATATCACTTTAAAAAAAGCCTTTGAAAATTCATTTGTAATAACTCCATCAGTATCACCAGCAAAGCAGCTTCAATATTATCCCATTACAGAAGAAGAGAATTGTGCGCTGCATTTGGAGATTTCCTAATTTGCCGCGTTACAAATGTTAATTCTCCATTACAAACGCTAGTTTACAAGACCGACCGCTTCTGCTTCTGAGCATGCGTGGACTGTTGTGTGACGGACTTGTGTACACACGATCGGAAAGTCCGACAACAAATGTTCGATGGAGCGTACACAGGGTTGGACTTTCCACCAACAAGCTCACATCCAACATTTGTTGTCGGAAATCCGATCGTGTGTACGGGGCATTAGTCTTACACCACAGGCGCTCATGAGCACAGATACGTTTTTTCAGACTTCTAGTGTCATCTGTTTGCCAGGGTTGAAGGGGTCGGGGCGGATTTTGTGTGTAGTGAGGGGGCCGGTGTGTCCAGTGAGGCTAGAAGTGAAGTGTTGTAGACAGAAGTGGCCAGCTTGGGGCAGGACAGGGGTGAGATTTTGTCATAGAGGTGGTCAGTAGCAGAGAAGAGAAGGGAAGGGAAGGGAAGGGAAGGGAAGAGAAGAGAAGAGAAGGGAAAGGGAAGGGAAGGGAAGGGAAGGGAAGGGAAGGGAAGAGAAGGGAAGAGAAGAGAAGAGAAGAGAAGAGAAGGGAAGGGAAGGGAAGGGAAGGGAAGGGAAGGGAAGGGAAGGGAAGGGAAGGGAAGGGAAGAGAAGAGAAAGGGAAGGGAAGGAAGGGAAGGGAAGGGAAGGGAAAGGGAAGGGAAGGGAAGGGAAGGGAAAGGGAAGGGGAGGGGAGGGGAGGGAAGGGAAGGGAAGGGAAGGGAAGGGGAGGGGAGGGGAGGGGAGGGAAGGGAAGGGAAGGGAAGGGAAGGGAAGGGAAGGGAAGGGAAAGGGAAGGGAAGGGGAAGGGAAGGGAAAGGGAAGGGGAGGGGAGGGAGGGAAGGGAAGGGAAGGGAAGGGAAGGGGAGGGGAGGGGAGGGGGAAGGGAAGGGAAGGGAAGGGAAAGGGAAGGGGAGGGGAGGGGAGGGGGAGGGGAGGGGAGGGGAGGGGAGGGGAGGGAAGGGAAGGGAAGGGAAGGGAAGAGAAGGGAAGGGAAGGGAAGGGAAGGGAAGGGAAGGGAAAGGGAAGGGAAGGGAAAGGGAAGGGGAGGGGAGGGAAGGGAAGGGAAGGGAAGGGAAGGGAAGGGAAGGGAAGGGAAGGGAAGAGAAGAGAAGAGAAGAGAAGGGAAGGGAAGGGTTGAGGTGACGAAGGTTTCTCCGGGTAACTGTTAGGCGGTTGGAGGGGGAGGGAGTGAAACGAATAGGTGGGGATCAGAGAGAGGGTTGTTGGAGAGGTTGCACGGAGTGCATAGGTGGGAGAAAACAAGGTCAAGGGTTTTACCTTTTTTGTGTTTTTGTTTTTTCAAAAGGGTGGCGCCCCCCCCCCCCCCAGGGATCTTCCTCCATGTTTTCCAGGTAGATCTCAACCTGTGAAAGGTTGCCTACCTCTGATTTAATGGAGCAAATAATATTTCTGCTCTGGTGCTGCTCATTACTTTGGTGTTGTATAACATGTCGGCCATATTGTGATAAGATCTGACTATCGTTATTTCTTTGCAGGCCATGTTGGCCCTTCCCATTGGTACTGGCGTGTGGGTGAGTTGCCAGGTCCAGTTCTAGGCGGATCACTACGGGGGTGGGCTGGAGAATCCAACAGAACAGGGGCTCCTCGGGGAGTCAGTGCTACACCTTCTGCAATATGCAAACCTCCTGCAATGGAAACATGGAATACTCCCCCCCCCCCCCCATTCTCTGCGGTGATGAAGAGAGATCAGGGCCTGAAGTTCCTTCAGTATCTGACACTTCTCGGAGAGTTGGATAGCTGGTCCCCCTGCTGTACTTATTGGTTCCACCCATTGGCCCCTCTGTCACTACAGGACCCAGTAATGTGCAGGATTGGTGGACTGAACCACTGAGCACAGCAGGGGGGATTGGGAAATCAAGGAGGGAGAACCCCAGCCAACGTGTTTCACCCAGAGAAGGGCTTAATCGTAAAGATGCAGGAGCCTGAGAAGGAGTCCACCACTGAGCTCAGCAAAGGGCTCAGGAATTCAACTTTCCTGGAATAAAAGGTTTCCTGTCAGGGACAGTTTCTTTAGGTAGCACAGAACGGTGACTGAGACTGAACACAACTCATTGTTGTGTAGACCATTAATGCCGCTCAAATGCCACAATCTTTACAGGTGCTGGTTGGGGTTGAATACCGGACCGTCAGACACATCCAGGACTACAACAAAATGGCGGCCGCCTGCACATTGTCTCAGCATATGAAAAACGGATTTTTGGAAAGAAATGGCTTCATCTTGGTCTCCTGCCCATGTGGGAACCCCCTCTAACGCGTTTCACCCAGTAGGGGATATGATTAAGCCCCTTCTGGGCGAAATGCGTTAGCGGGGGTTCTTCCCCCTTCCCAATCACCCCAGCTGTGCTCAATGGTGCAATCCACCAGTTCTTGCACCACTACTGGTTCCTCTAGTGACAGAGGGGCCACTGGATGGAACCAATGAGTACAGCAGGGGGGACCCGCATTCCGACACCCCCAGAAGTGTCACATTCCTGCGTTTCCTGTCCAGTAAGGTGTGTAATGACAGAATTTTCTCAGGGGGTTGAATACAATTCCTGATATAGAGAACGGCATTGCAGGACAAAGCAGCAAATTATTATACAGAATACAACAATGAAAATATGGAACAGCAAATGTGTAGCGACCACAGAGACCTTCCTTTCAGGAAAAACACACAGGAATGGCTCGGCTTGGGGTTGGTATCCCTTTAAGAAGAGCGGTATGTACAGTGCAGGCCGATGGGAGAGATTGTTCTCTGGAAATATGGGGAGCAGTAAAAAGATTCCGCTGAGTTTACAGCACAAGGTCAGGCGGCTTTATCTGGGCAGTAAATTTTGTTCAGCGACAGGCGACTGTGCGATACTTCCTCATTGTGAGGTGTGACTTTACATTTCTCACAGCCGGACTCCACAACAATGACCCCCAACATCTCCGCAGAGAGCCAAGGTCATATTCCTGTACAGATAAATTGGGGTACAGTGCAAGGGGTCCCCCAAAATGAGACTCCCTTATGTCTGCTGTGTTGGGGGACCCCCCAAAAACAAGAGACCCCCTTATCTCCACAGTGCCCAGTGCAGGGGACCCAGCAGTGTAAAGGGGACCTCCACACCGTACAGGGGACCCCCAAAGAATGGATGCCCCCATGTCTGCAGGATACAGAGGACCCCCCAAAAAAGAGTCTCCATCATGTCAGCAGTATACAGGGGACCCCAGAAACAAGAGGCCCCCTTATAAGGACCAGTGCAGGGGACCCAGCAATGTAAAGGGGACCTCCAGACATAAACGATTGTCTCATTTCCTCGGTGTACACGGCGCGGTCCGGTGAAATCTGGTGCCCCCAACACACCGCATTTGTGACCTGCGTTTGGGGTGCCAGTAACAACACATTGGCGCCCGCAGCAGATCACAAGTGCGGTGTGAAAAACGGGTCAGTTTTTATAATAAAAAAATCCAGGAAATCTCCATTTCCATTTCCCACCAAGGAAGGCCAATTAAAAAACGTGATCGATAATCTGCCCGGATACAAGGATTGTTTAAAATCTGTGTTCAGGCAATAAAAGACTTTCTGTGTGCCCCTCCCCCTCAGTCCCCCCAATACTTACCTGAGACCTTCTGTGTGCCCCTCCCCCCTCAGTCCCCCCAATACTTACCTGAGACCTTCTGTGTGCCCCTCCCCCCTCAGTCCCCCCAATACTTACCTGAGACCTTCTGTGTGCCCCTCCCCCCTCAGTCCCCCCAATACTTACCTGAGACCTTCTGTGTGCCCCTCCCCCCTCAGTCCCCCCAATACTTACCTGAGACCTTCTGTGTGCCCCTCCCCCCTCAGCCCCCCCAATACTTACCTGAGACCTTCTGTGTGCCCCTCCCCCCTCAGTCCCCCGAATACTTACCTGAGACCTTCTGTGTGCCCCTCCCCCCTCAGTCCTCCCAATACTTACCTGAGACCTTCTGTGTGCCCCTCCCCCCTCAGTCCCCCCAATACTTACCTGAGACCTTCTGTGTGCCCCTCCCCCCTCAGTCCTCCCAATACTTACCTGAGACCTTCTGTGTGCCCCTCCCCCCTCAGTCCCCCCAATACTTACCTGAGACCTTCTGTGTGCCCCTCCCCCCTCAGTCCCCCCAATACTTACCTGAGACCTTCTGTGTGCCCCTCCCCCCTCAGTCCCCCCAATACTTACCTGAGACCTTCTGTGTGCCCCTCCCCCTCAGTCCTCCCAATACTTACCTGAGACCTTCTGTGTGCCCCTCCCCCCTCAGTCCCCCCAATACTTACCTGAGACCTTCTGTGTGCCCCTCCCCCCTCAGTCCCCCCAATACTTACCTGAGACCTTCTGTGTGCCCCTCCCCCCTCAGTCCTCCCAATACTTACCTGAGACCTTCTGTGTGCCCCTCCCCCCTCAGTCCCCCCAATACTTACCTGAGACCTTCTGTGTGCCCCTCCCCCCTCAGCCCCACCTAATACTAACCTGAGACCTTCTGTGTGCCCCTCCCCCTCAGTCCCCCCAATACTTACCTGAGACCTTCTGTGTGCCCCTCCCCCCTCAGTCCCCCCAATACTTACCTGAGACCTTCTGTGTGCCCCTCCCCCTCAGCCCCACCTAGAACTTACCTGAGACCTTCTGTGTGCCCCTCCCCCCTCAGTCCCCCCAATACTTACCTGAGACCTTCTGTGTGCCCCTCCCCCCTCAGTCCCCCCAATACTTACCTGAGACCTTCTGTGTGCCCCTCCCCCTCAGCCCCACCTAATACTTACCTGAGTCCTTCTGTGTGCCCCTCCCCCTCAGTCCCCCAATACTTACCTGAGTCCTTCTGTGGGTCCCTCCCCCCTCAGCCCCACCTGATACTTACCTGAGTCCTTCTGTGTGCCCCTCCCCTTCAGCCCCACCTAGAACTTACCTGAGACCTTCTGTGTGCCCCTCCCCCCTCAGTTCCCCCAATACTTACCTGAGACCTTCTGTGTGCCCCTCCCCCCTCAGTCCCCCCAATACTTACCTGAGTCCTTCTGTGGGTCCCTCCCCCCTCAGCCCCACCTGATACTTACCTGAGTCCTTCTGTGTGCCCCTCCCCTTCAGCCCCACCTAGAACTTACCTGAGACCTTCTGTGTGCCCCTCCCCCCTCAGTCCCCCCAATACTTACCTGAGACCTTCTGTGTGCCCCTCCCCCCTCAGTCCCCAATACTTACCTGAGACCTTCTGTGTGCCCCTCCCCCTCAGCCCCACCTAATACTAACCTGAGACCTTCTGTGTGCCCCTCCCCCCTCAGTCCCCCAATACTTACCTGAGACCTTCTGTGTGCCCCTCCCCCTCAGCCCCACCTAATACTTACCTGAGACCTTCTGTGTGCCCCTCCCCCTCGGCCCCCCTAATACTTACCTGAGACCCTCTGTGTGCCCCTCCCCCTCAGTACCCCCAATACTTACCTGAGTCCCCTCTCTATCCAGCGATAAGCACAGGAGCCTCTGCTGTCCCAGGACTCCCTCTCCTCATTGGCTGAGACAGTGAGCCAATGAGGAGAGAGCAGGGGGGCGGGGACGCATAGAGTGAGCTCAGGAGCGAGCAAACACCAGTACCCCCATAACAAGCGGCTTACTATTGGAGGCACCGGTTAAGGGGGAGGAGCTAGGAGCATCAGCGGGGGACCTGAGAAGAGGAGGAGCCAGAAGTGCTGGGGGTGGGGACCCGAGAAGGGGAGGAGCCAGGAGTGTCCGGGGGACCAGAGAAGAGGAGGAGCCAGTAGTACCGGAGGTGGGGACCAGAGAAGAGGAGGAGCCAGGAGTGCCTGGGGGGGAACCAGAGAAGAGGAGGAGCCAGGAGTGCCTGGGGGGGAACCAGAGAAGAGGAGGAGCCAGGAGTGCCTGGTGGGAACCAGAGAAGAGGAGGAGCCAGGAGTGCCTGGGGGGGAACCAGAGAAGAGGAGGAGCCAGAAGTGCCTGGGGGGGGGATCAGAGAAGAGGAGGAGCCAGGAGTGCCGGGCATGGGGACCAGAGAAGAGGAGGAGCCAGAAGTGCTGGGGGTGGGGACCTGAGAAGAGGAGGAGTCAGAAGGGGTGGGGACCTGAGAAGAGGAGGAGTCAGAAGGGGTGGGGACCTGAGAAGAGGAGGAGTCAGAAGGGGTGGGGACCTGAGAAGAGGAGGAGTCAGAAGGGGTGGGGACCTGAGAAGAGGAGGAGTCAGAAGGGGTGGGGACCTGAGAAGAGGAGGAGTCAGAAGGGGTGGGGACCTGAGAAGAGGAGGATCGGGGCCGTTCTGTCGCCATTCAGAGGTGTGACTTCAGCTCATCCACTCCTTGTGGGAACTCATCACTCTCTCTCTTCTCCATGCGATTCGGGGCAGGAAAACGCGTCTGGAGAATCATTCCCTTATTATTGACACGCGATGGAGATCGTAACTGCAGTGCATTTTGAATGGGGGGATGGGAAACACACGTGGGACGGTGTGAACCGGCCCTTAGTCTCTAAAATATCCGGTTACAATAAGGGGAGGGGCTTGCCAAAGAGGGAACACCCTCAAAACGCGTTAGCGCCCCATCCCTTTGACGTACAGCTCAGCCATGAGGAGTTACGGTAGTAGAAGATGCCACTGAGCCGGTCCATCTCCACCGGGGATCACCCATCCCCCTCCTCTGACGCGCTTCGCCTCTCCATACTGAATATCAGCGACTTCAGTTTGTGCGATTTTATAATAAAAGAGGCGGAGTCTCATCGGGTCCGGCCCACTCCCGTGCTTCTGTACCGGCATTCGTTGATCCGGGATCTGTTCTTGAACCAAATAAAAAAACGATTCTCTTCAGTCTCAATATTTTTTCTTTATAAATAGAAAGCAAAAAATTAACGTTTTTTTTCAGAGTGGAGAAATCGATCGTTTTGCAGTAAAATTCGCTCGTCGCCCTCTGATCGCAGTGTGGAAATAATTGTGTAATTCCATTTCTGGTCACTAGATGTCAGCCCTGCGCTGTGCAGAGAGAACCCGCCTCTGTTCCGATCCGAAGAACTCAAATCTGATCTCATCTACAAATCACACGACATCATCGAACGACATCATCGAACGACATCATCGAACGTCTGACCATCAATCCAGTTCTGGAGCTTCTTTTGTCACTCCAATCGGGCAGATTTGGGCGTTTTTGGCGCGTTTGTATTCCCACAGAAATGAATGGAAAAGCGCCATTTTTGCACGATTTTCTGCTCAAATGAAAGAATATAAAAAAAAAAATAGTAATAATATATAAATAAATAAATGTAAAATAAATACACAAATAACTAAAAATCGTCATAAACAAGTAAAATAAATGAATAATATGTAATAATACATTAATAAATAATAATTAACCTCTAACCTTAAAAAATATTAAATACATTATTAATAATAATAATAATTATAAAATAACAATAAACACACAACGACTCCAACAAAAAATACATTAATAATAATAATAATAATAATAATAATAATATTTTTTTTTGTGTTGGGGTGTTTAGTTGTTTATTATTATTTAAAAAAATTAAGGGGTAAGGGTTAAAGTTAAGGGTTAATTATTTATTCATTTTTACTTAGTATTAATATATTGAATTATTTTTTATATATTTATGATTTTTATTTATTTGTGTATTTATTTTACATTCACTTATTCATTTATTATTATTTGTATAATAATAAATAAAATAATAATAAATGATTCCAACTCCTAATCCTCACCTAAACTGACCTCCAGCCCCTCCCCCTAACGAAAAAAACCCCCATTATAATAAATGAATAATAATAAAAGAAGAAATAATGGAAAAGCTGAACTGCCCAGCAACAAATGATCAACAGATAATAGTTTTCTCTATTGGCTAATAAAAAAACACCAAAGCCCAAAAATGCTGCATAAGAAATGCGCAAAGCCACGTGCAAAAACGCCGGAAAAGCGCTCAAAGACGCTACGCTCAGGTGTGACCTATGTCTGCCCATGTGAGGCCATACACCATACAATCTGATTGTACAATCTCTTTACATTACCAGGTACCATTCCATCTTCTATCCAATCAGATTGTATAGTGTATGGGGTGGGGGAGGGTTATACCCCCTGTCAGGTGTCCCTATTGGAGAGACTTCCCTTCACTTCCTGTCCCATAGACAAAGCAGGAAGTGAGGTTGTCACCAGAACGAGTGTCCCCATTGGAAGATTCCCCCTCTATTCCTGTTCTGGTGACAACACAAAAATGTGGAATTTTTTTCCTATTATCATTGAAAGTAAAACAGAGGAAATAGAGAGGAGGAGGGGGAGGGGAATCTCCAGGGATGGGGACAGTAATAAAACCCGGCAGGGGTCTCCCCCTCCCCCCCCCCATGATTGTGCGATTTCTTCCATTGTTTATCTCGTGTCCTCGCTGTTCACATCGCATTTCTATTTGTATCTCGTGGTGGAAATCACCTCGTTCACCCCTCAGGCTGCGACTTCCTGTGCAGCTTCCTGTGTGACTTCCTGTGCCACTTCCTGTGCGACTTCCTGTGCAGCTTCCTGTGTGACTTCCTGTGCCACTTCCTGTGCGACTTCCTCTGCGACTTCCTGTGCGACTTCCTCTGCGACTTTGTATTACAACTCGCTTGTGACTTTCATGCATCTTTGAGGTTTTGCGTCTGACTTTTGCGCAGAATGCGAGACGAATGAGGTTCATCGCCCTGTGAAGTCGCAGCCATAAGACTCTTTGTGATTTTATCATTGCAGTCTATGGCACCGTTCAGGAACACATTTTGGGTGGAAAATGAAATGCGTTTTTGACTTGTCATGCGATTTTCTGTGTCACACATCGCAGCAAGTCGCATAGGAAGTCGCAGCAGCGTGAACCCGGGCGGAGCGTTCCCATTAGTGCGTCTGGCCGTGCGACTTTGGACTTTTATATGCACAGCCATCTCTACAGGAACGTTTGCGATGGAATCTTTGGACACGAGAAGTCGCAGCCCATTGATTTCAACGGCGCTCGTTCCAATCTATGCGACTCTGAAAAGCGACTTTTATAAAAGGTTCCCGCACTACTTTGATGCAACTTTCTTGCAGGTCGAGTGCCAGAGAGTGTAAAGTCGCATCAAAGTCGCACTCGAAATCGCATGACTTTGGAGTCGCATTACTGTAGTGAACTGAGCCTAAAGTGCGAACAAAATGTCCGAAAAACGCAGCACGCCGCAATCGCACTGCAAACAGACGCACATTTTTTAGCGTCAAACTGCGCAGCAAAAACAGGAATGTGCGATTCTTGATGCTCCAATAAAAAGCCACGTAACCGATACTTTTGTCGCAGTCCAATGAATTGAAGGCGCGTGACGCAAAAAACGCACGTAAAGCAATGCCTGCCGCTGTGACCGGGGCTGATTATTGTGTCGATCGTTCTCGCTATCCGCTGGTCAGTCAATGGGAATAAAATGTCGCATGGAGACGCTGAGGGGCTGATCTCCGAGAAGAAGACCGTCTTGTTCCAGATTTGTGGGGGGAACAGATCCCCCCTCCCCCCGGTCTGCTCTGAATGTCGCCCATTGATGCCCCCGGCACAGCTCTGCGACACCTGCAGACGCCGACATCGCTGGAATACAAATGTCCGGGCGCTGTAACCGACCAATCAGAGGCGACGGTCACACCCCTCCCCCCTCCTCCAACAATATTGGTTATTCTGTGGAATGTTGGCGAGTCGCATGAATACAGATTGGGGGCCCCGTCACACTCATGCGACTTCGGACACGACAATTCGCAGCTCGTTGTTTCCACCCTTCAGATCAAAGTGACTTAAAGTCGCAGCGATTTTGAAAAGGTTCCCGCGCTCTTTTGGCGCGACTTCAGTCCAGAGAACGAAATCCGGTTCACACCAAATGCGGCTCTGAAATCGCTCGACTTCATTTCTAAAAACGTCTCCTATGAAGATTTTTAGTACCGCAGTTTGTCGCCTTTCCACGAGCGGCGCAATTATAAAACGTGAGATGTTTGGTATCGATTGACTCGGCGTAAAATCATCTTTTATATTTTACCCACAAAATACGGTGATCGATTGTATTTTTTAGCATTATAATTCATTAAAGTGTATTTCCTCCAAAAATAAAATCGCATTTGAAGAACCGCTGCGCAAATACCGTGTCACAATAAAAAATTGCAACAACCGCCATTTTATTCTCTGGGGTCTCTGCTAAATATATAATATTTGGGGATTCTACGTCATTTTCTAGAAAAAAATACAGATTTAAACTTGTAAGCAAAAAAACGTCAGAAAAGCCCGGCGGGGTCAGCAAGTGGATAGAACTGTGATGTCACCAGAACCGTCCAATCACATCGGGGGGTTGTCATTTGTGATGGCAATAAAGTTAAAATTTAAAAAAAGAAAACAAAAAAAGAAAGTTGAAATTGTGATTGACGATCGATCTACATCGGAGGACATTTTATTTTTGTGATCAGAGGCAGAGCGCCCCCCCATGTTGAGTGTGCTCGTCCCGCCATGTTGAGTGCGCTCGTCCCGCCCCCCCATGTTGAGTGCGCTCGTCCCGCCCCCCCCATGTTGAGTGCGCTCGTCCCGCCCCCCCATGTTGAGTGCGCTCGTCCCGCCCCCCCATGTTGAGTGCGCTCGTCCCGCCCCCCCATGTTGAGTGCGCTCGTCCCGCCCCCCCATGTTGAGTGCGCTCGTCCCGCCCCCCCATGTTGAGTGCGCTCGTCCCACCCCCCCATGTTGAGTGCGCTCGTCCCGCCCTCCCATGTTGAGTGCGCTCGTCCCGCCCTCCCATGTTGAGTGCGCTCGTCCCCCAAATGTTGAGTGCGCTCATCCCGCCCCCCCATGTTGAGTGTGCTCGTCCCGCCCCCCATGTTGAGTGCGCTCATCCCGCCCCCCCATGTTGAGTGCGCTCGTCCCGCCCCCCCATGTTGAGTGCGCTTGTCCCGCCCCCCATGTTGAGTGCGCTCGTCCCGCCCCCCCATGTTGAGTGCGCTTGTCCCCCCCCCATGTTGAGTGCGCTCGTCCCGCCCCCCCATGTTGAGTGCGCTCGTCCCGCCCCCCCATGTTGAGTGCGCTCGTCCCCCCCATGTTGAGTGCGCTCGTCCCCCAAATGTTGAGTGCGCTCATCCCGCCCCCCCATGTTGAGTGCGCTTGTCCCGCCCCCCCATGTTGAGTGCGCTTGTCCCCCCCCCATGTTGAGTGCGCTCGTCCCGCCCCCCCATGTTGAGTGCGCTCGTCCCGCCCCCCCATGTTGAGTGCGCTCGTCCCCCCCATGTTGAGTGCGCTCGTCCCGCCCCCCCCATGTTGAGTGCGCTCGCCCCCTCCACTTTGAGTCCGCTCGTCCCGCCCCCCAAGTTGAGTGCGCTCGCCCCCCCCCACGTTGAGTGCGCTCGCCCCCCCCCCCCATGTTGAGTGCGCTCGCCCCCCCCCTTTCCTGACCTGCCGGGCTATATGCTTGGATAAGGGTCTGGTATGGATTTGGGGGGCTCCACGCCGTAGTCATGTGACTCTTGAAGGTTTACATCGAGGTCTCTGGATTTCGGGTCACACATAAGTAGGAAGGGAAACGACTTGTCATGTGACTAAAATCTTTATTATTTCCACCCGAAGAACGCGAAGAACCTGCGATGTGTTTATGTGGCTCCGCCATGAAAGGGTTAAAGCTGACAGTTTATTGGGTGGAGCCTGGAGGGGGCGGGACTTGTGTGTTATCAGGGAATAGCTGAGATTCCGTACCTGGAGCCTATGGCGGGAGGAAAAGGAAGGGCGACGCCTCCTCTCCATTATAACATCAACTATTTCCTGCGTCCAGAGAGGAGAACAATGGGGGGGCGGGGAGAAGATTCCTACTGCGCTGTCTGTATGGGGGGGAGGGGCTGAGATTGTGTAGGGTGATCTCCCCGCCCCCAATATTCTCCAACATCTCATAGAACACCGACGGGTTCTAATATTCCGAGCCGTAAACCTCAGACATGAAATCTGAACAAAGCATTTCCCTCTATAGTGTGAACTTGTCTCAGTCCAGAGCACTAAGTGTCATTTCTGTCTGCTGCTTCCTTCCTCTCCTCCCTTCTATGCATAAGACTCCTCCCCCTGCTCCACCTCCTTCCTCTATCTCCATGTGACTCTTCCCCCTGCTCCACCTCCTTCCTCTATCTGCATGAGACTCCTCCCCCTGCTCCACCTCCTTCCTCTATCTGCATGAGACTCCTCCCCCTGCTCCACCTCCTTCCTCTATCTGCATGAGACTCCTCCCCCTGCCCCTCCCCTTCCTCTATCTGCATGAGACTCCTCCCCCTGCTCCACCTCCTTCCTCTATCTGCATGAGACTCCTCCCCCTGCCCCTCCCCTTCCTCTATCTGCATGAGACTCCTCCCCCTGCTCGACCTCCTTCCTCTATCTGCATGAGACTCCTCCCCCTGCTCCACCTCCTTCCTCTATCTGCATGAGACTCCTCCCCCTGCTCCACCTCCTTCCTCTATCTGCATGAGACTCCTCCCCCTGCTCCACCTCCTTCCTCTATCTGCATGAGACTCCTCCCCCTGCCCCTCCCCTTCCTCTATCTGCATGAGACTCCTCCCCCTGCTCCACCTCCTTCCTCTATCTGCATGAGACTCCTCCCCCTGCTCCACCTCCTTCCTCTATCTGCATGAGACTCCTCCCCCTGCTCCACCTTCTTCCTCTATCTGCATGAGACTCCTCCCCCTGCTCCACCTCCTTCCTCTATCTGCATGAGACTCCTCCCCCTGCCCCACCTCCTTCCTCTATCTGCATGAGACTCCTCCCCCTGCCCCACCTCCTTCCTCTATCTGCATGAGACTCTTCCCCCTCCCCCTCCCCCTTCCTCTATCTTCATAAGACTCCTCCCCCTCCTCTGCTATCTGCATGAGTCACTACTGACAAGTTTTCCTGACACCAAGAGATAAAAGGTGACAGGGGAGGAGCCTCCAGCACACAGCCTGTGACTGACAGCCTCAGCTCTGTTTCTGTGTGAAGGGGGGGCGTGTCCCTGGGCTCTGCAGAGTGTAGCTCCCCGCCCGCTTTTTTCTGACAGCTCATACAAGCTTTATAATTCAGCACTTAGAATGGATGTAGAAGAGAAGGCTGCAGATAATCAGGTACAACTTGTAGGAGGATTTGTCTGATCTCTGAGGACGATCATACGGAGGGTTTACATTCACTTTAATTGCAGACTGTTGTCCAACGTAATGATTGGTCCTTCTGTTGATGGACAACCTCAATGACCAATAGTAGGGGGGTGGGTGTGGCCAAACAGTTGGTATTTGGGGATTAGAGCACCGCGGGGGCGGGGCACCTCATCTCCTACAATCCTCTCTGATTTGTATTGACTTTGTCGCTAAGCCCCGCCCAGTTAAAGCGCATGCGTGTTAATGTGGGGGGATGAGAAGTGGGTGTGACCCGCAGAACAACGCACGGTACACCCGGGTCACAGCGCTGCCGCTACTTCCTGCCATTTCATGGCGGCGGGGACTTCAGAAGTCGCAGGAAACGTTCTCACGAATCGCGTCGGTTTGAACGCTTCCATTGCGGACATTGAGGTGCGACTTGGAACCGTCACTCGGGGTGTCCAATACATCGGGGGGGGGGGGGGGGGGGGGTCATTGGCGGTGACTGTTACCGGGGCGTGCCATGTGGGCGTGGTGAGAAATGTGGGCGTGGTGAGAAATGTGGGCGTGGTGAGAAATGTGGGCGTGGCCTCAGCACACAATGTGAATGAAGAGAATCTTTCATCCTGAGAAATGGATTGATGGCTGAGGAGGGGGAAGGGCAATGAGTGAGGGTCGGACCCCCTGTCAGGTTTTGATTGCTGTGTCCCCGGGAAGAAATCTACAATGTAACAGGAAGAGATCCGGTGTCTGCGAGGGGCAGATTTCATCTCACTTCCTGTTGTGTCACCTGGACAGGAAGTGACAGCAGAGATAACCCCTCCCCCCGCTCCTTCCATGTGGCAGAGACGGGGGGGGGGGGGGGAATCGCAGGCCTGACACAGATGGGACCTCCGATCGCTTGTCATTGCAGTGATGGAGGGGGTGGGGTCTGGTTGCTATGGGTTACTGCAGACAGTACAGATGGGTTGCCATGGTCACCACTCTCTGCACTACTGAGGACTGATGGTGTGGGAGGAGCCATCAGGAACCCCCCTCCCCTCCCCCCACAGAGGAGGAGATGAGCTGATTGTATGACGAATGAAGTAAAGGAGGGTTAGAGCCCCTGTATGATTTGTTTGTCAATCCCTCCTAATGAAGGTGATCTCTTGGGACCCCCCAATACTATAAAACTTATACATGGATTTCTAATCAGGGCACACCGGGGGATGGGTGCGGTTTTGATGCGTTCCGCTACAATTCTGTGCAGGAAAAATCTTCTCCTTTCTTTTTCTGGAAACCAAATAACCGACTTCCACCGGACTGCATGTCATGTGGCCTCCCCTCCCCCCCGTTTCTTACCTGAGCCCGATCCAATCCAGCGATGTGCACGAGCGCACTGGCTCCGCCTCCTGTCTCTCCCCTCATTGGACAGATTGATAACAGTGGGAGTCATTGGCTCCGCCTCTTGTCTCTCCCCTCATTGGACAGATTGATAGCAGTGGCAGTCATTGGCTCCGCCTCCTGTTAATGAAATCTGGTAACGTGGGGGGCGGGGCCGTTTATGGACGAATGAGCACACACGGGTGTCCCCAGGGAAAGCAGCTTTCTGTGGGGGCACCCGATGAAGGGGAGGAGCCAGGAGCAGGGGACCCCAGAAGAGGAGGATCGGGGGAGCTCTGTGTTTTTATAGCGGAGGATCGGGGGGGGCTCTGTGTTTTTATAGCGGAGGATGGGGGGGCTCTGTGTTTTTATAGAGGAGGATGGGGGGCGCTCTGTGTTTTTATAGAGGAGAATCGGGGGCGCTCTGTGTTTTCATAGAGGAGGATGGGGGGGCTCTGTGTTTTTATAGAGGAGGATCGGGGGGGGGGGGGCTCTGTGTTTTTATAGAGGAGGATGGGGGGGCTCTGTGTTTTTATAGAGGAGGATCGGGGGGCTCTGTGTTTTTATAGAGGAGGATCGGGGGGGGGGGGCTCTGTGTTTTTATAGAGGAGGATGGGGGGCTCTGTGTTTTTATAGAGGAGGATCGGGGGGGCTCTGTGTTTTCATAGAGGAGGATGGGGGGGCTCTGTGTTTTTATAGAGGAGGATCGCGGGGGGCTCTGTGTTTTTATAGAGGAGGATCGGGGGCGCTCTGTGTTTTTATAGAGGAGGATGGGGGGCTCTGTGTTTTTATAGAGGAGGATCGGGGGGCACTCTGTGTTTTTATAGAGGAGGATCGGGGGGGGGGGGGGGCTCTGTGTTTTTATAGAGGAGGATGGGGGGGCTCTGTGTTTTTATAGAGGAGGATCGGGGGGCTCTGTGTTTTTATAGAGGAGGATCGGGGGGGGGGGCTCTGTGTTTTTATAGAGGAGGATGGGGGGCTCTGTGTTTTTATAGAGGAGGATCGGGGGGGCTCTGTGTTTTCATAGAGGAGGATGGGGGGGCTCTGTGTTTTTATAGAGGAGGATCGCGGGGGGCTCTGTGTTTTTATAGAGGAGGATTGGGAGGCTCTGTGTTTTTATAGAGGAGGATCGTGTGGGGCTCTGTGTTTTTATAGAGGAGGATGGGGGGGCTCTGTGTTTTTATAAAGGAGGATGGGGGGGGCTCTGTGTTTTTATAGAGGAGGATCAGGGGGGCTCTGTGTTTTTATAGAGGAGGATGGAGGGGCTCTGTGTTTTTATAGAGGAGGATCGGGGCACTCTGTGTTTTTATAGAGGAGGATGGGGGGCACTCTGTGTTTTTATAGAGGAGGATGGGGGGCTCTGTGTTTTTATAGAGGAGGATTGGGGGCACTCTGTGTTTTTATAGAGGAGGATGGGGGGATCTGTGTTTTTATAGAGGAGGATGGGGGGGCTCTGTGTTTTTATAGAGGAGGATGGGGGGATCTGTGTTTTTATAGAGGAGGATGGGGGCGCTCTGTGTTTTTATAGAGGAGGATCGGGGGCACTCTGTGTTTTTATAGAGGAGGATGGGGGATCTGTGTTTTTATAGAGGAGGATGGGGGGGCTCTGTGTTTTTATAGAGGAGGATCGGGGGGCTCTGTGTTTTTATAGAGGAGGATTCAGGGCACTCTGTGTTTTTATAGAGGAGGATCAGGGGGGCGCTCTGTGTTTTTATAGAGGAGGATGGGGGGGCTCTGTGTTTTTATAGAGGAGGATCAGGGGGGCGCTCTGTGTTCTTATAGAGGAGGATGGGGGGGCGCTCTGTGTTTTTATAGAGGAGGATCGGGGGGGGGGGGGCTCTGTGTTTTTATAGAGGAGGATGGGGGGGCTCTGTGTTTTTATAGAGGAGGATCGTGTGGGGCTCTGTGTTTTTATAGAGGAGGATCGGGGGGGGGCTCTGTATTTTTATAGAGGAGGATCGGGGGGCTCTGTGTTTTTATAGAGGAGGATGGGGGGGGCTCTGTGTTTTTATAGAGGAGGATTGGGGGTGCTCTGTGTTTTTATAGAGGAGGATGAGGGGGCTCTGTGTTTTTATAGAGGAGGATCGGGGGGCGCTCTGTGTTTTTATAGAGGAGGATCGGGTGGCGCTCTGTGTTTTTATAGAGGAGGATGGGGGGGCGCTCTGTGTTTTTATAGAGGAGGATCGGGGGGGCTCTGAGTTTTTATAGAGGAGGATCGGGGGGGCTCTGTGTTTTTATAGAGGAGGATTGGGGGTGCTCTGTGTTTTTATAGAGGAGGATGGGGGGGCTCTGTGTTTTTATAGAGGAGGATCAGGGGGGCGCTCTGTGTTTTTATAGAGGAGGATCGGGGGGCGCTCTGTGTTTTTATAGAGGAGGATCGGGGGGGTCTCTGTGTTTTTATAGAGGAGGATGGGGGGGCTCTGTGTTTTTATAGAGGAGGATCGGGGGGGCTCTGTGTTATTATAGAGGAGGATCGGGGGGGCTCTGTGTTTTTATAGAGGAGGATCGGGGGGCTCTGTGTTTTTATAGAGGAGGATGGGGGGGCTCTGTGTTTTTATAGAGGAGGATTGGGGTGCTCTGTGTTTTTATAGAGGAGGATGGGGGGGCTCTGTGTTTTTATAGAGGAGGATCGGGGGGCGCTCTGTGTTTTTATAGAGGAGGATCGGGTGGCGCTCTGTGTTTTTATAGAGGAGGATGGGGGGGGCGCTCTGTGTTTTTATAGAGGAGGATTGCGGGGCGCTCTGTGTTTTTATAGAGGAGGATCGGGGGGCTCTGTGTTTTTATAGAGGAGGATCGGGGGGCTCTGTGTTTTTATAGAGGAGGATCGGGGGGGGGGGCTCTGTGTTTTTATAGAGGAGGATCGGGGGCGCTCTGTGTTTTTATAGAGGAGGATGGGGGGCTCTGTGTTTTTATAGAGGAGGATCGGGGGGCGCTCTGTGTTTTTATAGAGGATTGGGGGGTGCTCTGTGTTTTTATAAAGGAGGATCGGGGGGCGCTCTGTGTTTTTATAGAGGAGGATTGGGGGGTGCTCTGTGTTTTTATAGAGGAGGATCGGGGGGCTCTGTGTTTTCATAGAGGAGGATCGGGGGGGGGGCTCTGTGTTTTTATAGGGGAGGATCTGGGGGGGGGGCTCTGTGTTTTTATAGAGGAGGATTGGGGGGGTCCCTGTTTTTATAGAGGAGGACGGGGGAGCTCTGTGTTTTTATAGAGGAGGATCGGGGGGCTCTGTGTTATTATAGAGGAGGATCGGGGGGGCTCTGTGTTTTTATAGAGGAGGATCGGGGGGCTCTGTGTTTTTATAGAGGAGGATGGGGGGGCTCTGTGTTTTTATAGAGGAGGATTGGGGGTGCTCTGTGTTTTTATAGAGGAGGATGGGGGGGCTCTGTGTTTTTATAGAGGAGGATCGGGGGGCGCTCTGTGTTTTTATAGAGGAGGATCGGGTGGCGCTCTGTGTTTTTATAGAGGAGGATGGGGGGGCGCTCTGTGTTTTTATAGAGGAGGATTGCGGGGCGCTCTGTGTTTTTATAGAGGAGGATCGGGGGGCTCTGTGTTTTTATAGAGGAGGATCGGGGGGCTCTGTGTTTTTATAGAGGAGGATCGGGGGGGGGGGGGCTCTGTGTTTTTATAGAGGAGGATCGGGGGCGCTCTGTGTTTTTATAGAGGAGGATGGGGGGCTCTGTGTTTTTATAGAGGAGGATCGGGGGGCGCTCTGTGTTTTTATAGAGGATTGGGGGGTGCTCTGTGTTTTTATAAAGGAGGATCGGGGGGCGCTCTGTGTTTTTATAGAGGAGGATTGGGGGGTACTCTGTGTTTTTATAGAGGAGGATCGGGGGGCTCTGTGTTTTTATAGAGGAGGATCGGGGGGGGGCTCTGTGTTTTTATAGGGGAGGATCTGGGGGGGGGGGCTCTGTGTTTTTATAGAGGAGGATTGGGGGGGTCCCTGTTTTTATAGAGGAGGACGGGGGAGCTCTGTGTTTTTATAGAGGAAGATGGGGGGCTCTGTGTTTTTATAGAGGAGGATCGGGGGGCGCTCTGTGTTTTTATAGAGGAGGATTGGGGGGCGCTCTGTGTTTTTATAGAGGAGGATCGGGGGGGGGCTCTGAGTTTTTATAGAGGAGGATCGGGGGGCTCTGTGTTTTTATAGAGGAGGATCGGGGGGGGGGGGGGCTCTGTGTTTTTATAGAGGAGGATCGGGGGGTCCCTGTTTTTATAGAGGGTGAGGGGGCTCTGTGTTTTTATAGAGGAGGATGGGGGGGCTCTGTGTTTTTATAGAGGAGGATGTGGGGGCTCTGTGTTTTTATAGAGGAGGATCGGGGGGGCTCTGTGTTTTTATAAAAGAGGATTGGGGGGGCTCTGTGTTTTTATAGAGGAGGATCGGGGGGTCCCTGTTTTTATAGAGGGTGAGGGGGCTCTGTGTTTTTATAGAGGAGGATGGGGGGGCTCTGTGTTTTTATAGAGGAGGATGTGGGGGCTCTGTGTTTTTATAGAGGAGGATCGGGGGGCTCTGTGTTTTTATAGAGAAGGATCGGGGGGTTCTGTGTTTTTATAGAGGAGGATCGGGGGGGGGCTCTGTGTTTTTATAGAGGAGGATCGTGGGGGCTCTGTGTTTTTATAGAGGAGGATCGGGGGGGCTCTGTGTTTTTATAGAGGAGGATTTGGGGCGCTCTGTGTTTTTATAGAGGAGGATCGGGGGGGCGCTCTGTGTTTTTATAGAGGAGGATTGGGGGCGCTCTGTGTTTTTATAGAGGAGGATTGGGGGGCGCTCTGTGTTTTTATAGAGGAGAATCGAGGGGCGCTCTGTGTTTTTATAGAGGAGGATCGGGGGGCTCTGTGTTTTATAGAGGAGGATCGGGGGGCTCTGTGTTTTTATAGAGGAGGATCGGGGGACACTGTGTTTTTATAGCGGAGGATGGGGGGGGGCTCTGTGTTTTTATAGAGGAGGATGGGGGGGGCTCTGTGTTTTTATAGAGGAGGATGTGGGGGCTCTGTGTTTTTATAGAGGAGGATCAGGGGGGGCTCTGTGTTTTTATAGAGGAGGATTGGGGCGCTCTGTGTTTTTATAGAGGAGGATAAGGGGGGCGCTCTGTGTTTTTATAGAGGAGGATTGGGGGGCGCTCTGTGTTTTTATAGAGGAGTATGGGGGGGCTCTGTGTTTTTATAGAGGAGGATTGGGGGGCGCTCTGTGTTTTTATAGAGGAGAATCGGGGGGCGCTCTGTGTTTTTATAGAGGAGGATGGGGGGGCTCTGTGTTTTTATAGAGGAGGATCGGGGGGGGGGGGCTCTGTGTTTTTATAGAGGAGGATCGGGGGGGCTCTGTGTTTTTGTAGAGGAGGATCGGGGGGGCTCTGTGTTTTTATAGAGGAGGATCGGGGGGGGGCTCTGTGTTTTTATAGAGGAGGATCAGGGTGCGCTCTGTGTTTTTATAGAGGAGGATTGGGGGGCTCTGTGTTTTTATAGAGGAGGATCGGGGGGGGGCTCTGTGTTTTTATAGAGGAGGATTTGGGGCGCTCTGTGTTTTTATAGAGGAGGATCGGGGGGGCTCTGTGTTTTTATAGAGGAGGATTTGGGGCGCTCTGTGTTTTTATAGAGGAGGATTGGGGGGGGCTCTGTGTTTTTATAGAGGAGAATCGGGGGGGGCGCTCTGTGTTTTTATAGAGGAGGATGGGGGGGCTCTGTGTTTTTATAGAGGAGAATTGGGGGGGCTCTGTGTTTTTATAGAGGAGAATCGAGGGCGCTCTGTGTTTTTATAGAGGAGGATCGGGGTGCGCTCTGTGTTTTTATAGAGGAGGATTGGGGGGCTCTGTGTTTTTATAGAGGAGGATTGGGGGGCTATGTGTTTTTAAAGAGGAGGATCGGGGGGGGCTCTGTGTTTTTATAGAGGAGGATCGGGGGGGCTCTGTGTTTTTTATAGAGGAGGATCGGGGAGGGGCTCTGATTTTTTATAGAGGAGGATTGGGGGGGCTCTGTGTTTTTATAGAGGAGGATCGGGGGGGGGGCTCTGTGTTTTTATAGAGGAGGATGGGGGGGCTCTGTGTTTTTATAGAGGAGGATCGGGGGGGGCTCTGTGTTTTTATAGAGGAGGATCGGGGGGCACTGTGTTTTTATAGAGGAGGATGGGGGGGCTCTGTGCTTTTATAGAGGAGGATGGGGGGGGCTCTGTGTTTTTATAGAGGAGGATGTGGGGGCTCTGTGTTTTTATAGAGGAGGATCGGGGGGGCTCTGTGTTTTTATAGAGGAGGATCGGGGGCTCTGTGTTTTTATAGAGGAGGATCGGGGGGGCTCTGTGTTTTTATAGAGGAGGATCGGGGGGGCTCTGTGTTTTTATAGAGGAGGATTTGGGGCGCTCTGTGTTTTTATAGAGGAGGATCGGGGGGGCGCTCTGTGTTTTTATAGAGGAGGATTGGGGGGGCGCTCTGTGTTTTTATAGAGGAGTATGGGGGGCTCTGTGTTTTTATAGAGGAGGATCGGGGAGGGGCTCTGTGTTTTTATAAAGGAGGATTGGGGGGCGCTCTGTGTTTTTATAGAGGGGAATCGGGGGCGCTCTGTGTTTTTTATAGAGGAGGATCGGGGGGGGCTCTGTGTTTTTATAGAGGAGGATCGGGGGGGCTCTGTGTTTTTATAGAGGAGGATCGGGGGGCTCTGTGTTTTTATAGAGGAGGATCGGGGGGGGCTCTGTGTTTTTATAGAGGAGGATTTGGGGCGCTCTGTGTTTTTATAGAGGAGGATCGGGGGGGCTCTGTGTTTTTATAGAGGAGGATTTGGGGCGCTCTGTGTTTTTATAGAGGAGGATTGGGGGGTGCTCTGTGTTTTTATAGAGGAGAATCGGGGGGCGCTCTGTGTTTTTATAGAGGAGGATGGGGGGGCTCTGTGTTTTTATAGAGGAGAATTGGGGGGGCTCTGTGTTTTTATAGAGGAGAATCAGGGGGCGCTCTGTGTTTTTATAGAGGAGGATTGGGGGGCTCTGTGTTTTTATAGAGGAGGATCGGGGGGGCTCTGTGTTTTTATAGAGGAGGATTGGGGGGCTATGTGTTTTTATAGAGGAGAATCGGGGGCTCTGTGTTTTTATAGAGGAGGATCGGGGAGGGGCTCTGTGTTTTTATAGAGGAGGATCGGGGGGGGGCTCTGTGTTTTTATAGAGGAGGATCGGGGAGGGGCTCTGTGTTTTTATAGAGGAGGATTGGGGGGGGGCTCTGTGTTTTTATAGAGGAGGATCGGGGGGGGGCTCTGTGTTTTTATAGAGGAGGATGGGGGGGCTCTGTGTTTTTATAGAGGAGGATCGGGGGGGGGCTCTGTGTTTTTATAGAGGAGGATCGTGGGGGCTCTGTGTTTTTACAGAAGAGGATCGGGGGGGGGCTCTGTGTTTTTATAGAGGAGGATCGGGGGGCTCTGTGTTTTTATAGAGGAGGATCGGGGGGGGCTCTGTGTTTTTATAGAGGAGGATCGGGGGCTCTGTGTTTTTATAGAGGAGGATCGGGGGGGCTCTGTGTTTTTATAGAGGAGGATTTGGGGCGCTCTGTGTTTTTATAGAGGAGGATTGGGGGGCGCTCTGTGTTTTTATAGAGGAGAATCGGGGGGCGCTCTGTGTTTTTATAGAGGAGGATGGGGGGGCTCTGTGGTTTTATAGAGGAGGATTGGGTGGGCTCTGTGTTTTTATAGAGAAGGATCGGGGGGCGCTCTGTGTTTTTATAGAGGAGGATTGGGGGGCTCTGTGTTTTTATAGAGGAGAATCGGGGGGACTCTGTGTTTTTATAGAGGAGGATCGGGGGGGGCTCTGTGTTTTTATAGAGGAGGATGTGGGGGCTCTGTGTTTTTAAAGAGGAGGATCGGGGGGGCTCTGTGTTTTTATAGAGGAGGATGTGGGGGCTCTGTGTTTTTAAAGAGGAGGATCGGGGGGGCTCTGTGTTTTTATAGAGGAGGATTTGGGGCGCTCTGTGTTTTTATAGAGGAGGATCGGGGGGCGCTCTGTGTTTTTATAGAGGAGGATTGGGGGGCGCTCTGTGTTTTTATAGAGGAGGATGTGGGGGCTCTGTGTTTTTATAGAGGAGGATCGGGGGGGGGGGCTCTGTGTTTTTATAGAGGAGGATCGGGGGGGCTCTGTGTTTTTATAGAGGAGGATCGGGGGGGCTCTGTGTTTTTATAGAGGAGGATCGGGGGGGCTCTGTGCTTTTATAGAGGAGGATCGGGGGGGCTCTGTGTTTTTATAGAGGAGGATCGGGGGGGGCTCTGTGTTTTTATAGAGGAGGATCGGGGGGCACTGTGTTTTTATAGAGGAGGATGGGGGGGCTCTGTGCTTTTATAGAGGAGGATGGGGGGGGCTCTGTGTTTTTATAGAGGAGGATGTGGGGGCTCTGTGTTTTTATAGAGGAGGATCGGGGGGGCTCTGTGTTTTTATAGAGGAGGATCGGGGGGCTCTGTGTTTTTATAGAGGAGGATCGGGGGGGCTCTGTGTTTTTATAGAGGAGGATCGGGGGGGCTCTGTGTTTTTATAGAGGAGGATTTGGGGCGCTCTGTGTTTTTATAGAGGAGGATCGGGGGGGCGCTCTGTGTTTTTATAGAGGAGGATTGGGGGGGCGCTCTGTGTTTTTATAGAGGAGTATGGGGGGCTCTGTGTTTTTATAGAGGAGGATCGGGGAGGGGCTCTGTGTTTTTATAGAGGAGGATCGGGGGGGCTCTGTGCTTTTATAGAGGAGGATCGGGGGGGCTCTGTGTTTTTATAGAGGAGGATCGGGGGGGCTCTGTGTTTTTATAGAGGAGGATCGGGGGGGCTCTGTGTTTTTATAGAGGAGGATGGGGGGGGGGCTCTGTGTTTTTATAGAGGAGGATGGGGGGGGGCTCTGTGTTTTTATAGAGGAGGATCGGGGGGGGGGGGCTCTGTGTTTTTATAGAGGAGGATCAGGGGGCTCTGTGTTTTTATAGAGGAGGATCGGGGGGGCTCTGTGTTTTTATAGAGGAGGATCGGGGGGGCTCTGTGCTTTTATAGAGGAGGATCGGGGGGGCTCTGTGTTTTTATAGAGGAGGATCGGGGGGGCTCTGTGTTTTTATAGAGGAGGATCGGGGGGCACTGTGTTTTTATAGAGGAGGATGGGGGGGCTCTGTGCTTTTATAGAGGAGGATGGGGGGGGGCTCTGTGTTTTTATAGAGGAGGATGTGGGGGCTCTGTGTTTTTATAGAGGAGGATCGGGGGGGCTCTGTGTTTTTATAGAGGAGGATCGGGGGCTCTGTGTTTTTATAGAGGAGGATCGGGGGGGCTCTGTGTTTTTATAGAGGAGGATCGGGGGGGCTCTGTGTTTTTATAGAGGAGGATTTGGGGCGCTCTGTGTTTTTATAGAGGAGGATCGGGGGGGCGCTCTGTGTTTTTATAGAGGAGGATTGGGGGGGCGCTCTGTGTTTTTATAGAGGAGGATCGGGGAGGGGCTCTGTGTTTTTATAGAGGAGGATCGGGGGGGCTCTGTGCTTTTATAGAGGAGGATCGGGGGGGCTCTGTGTTTTTATAGAGGAGGATCGGGGGGGCTCTGTGTTTTTATAGAGGAGGATTGGGGGGGGGGCTCTGTGTTTTTATAGAGGAGGATCGGGGGGGGGGCTCTGTGTTTTTATAGAGGAGGATGGGGGGGCTCTGTGTTTTTATAGAGGAGGATCGGGGGGGGGGCTCTGTGTTTTTATAGAGGAGGATCGGGGGGGCTCTGTGTTTTTATAGAGGAGGATCGGGGGGGGCTCTGTGTTTTTATAGAGGAGGATCGGGGGGCACTGTGTTTTTATAGAGGAGGATGGGGGGGCTCTGTGCTTTTATAGAGGAGGATGGGGGGGGCTCTGTGTTTTTATAGAGGAGGATGTGGGGGCTCTGTGTTTTTATAGAGGAGGATCGGGGGGGCTCTGTGTTTTTATAGAGGAGGATCGGGGGCTCTGTGTTTTTATAGAGGAGGATCGGGGGGGCTCTGTGTTTTTATAGAGGAGGATCGGGGGGGCTCTGTGTTTTTATAGAGGAGGATTTGGGGCGCTCTGTGTTTTTATAGAGGAGGATCGGGGGGGCGCTCTGTGTTTTTATAGAGGAGGATTGGGGGGGCGCTCTGTGTTTTTATAGAGGAGTATGGGGGGCTCTGTGTTTTTATAGAGGAGGATCGGGGAGGGGCTCTGTGTTTTTATAGAGGAGGATCGGGGGGGCTCTGTGCTTTTATAGAGGAGGATCGGGGGGGCTCTGTGTTTTTATAGAGGAGGATCGGGGGGGCTCTGTGTTTTTATAGAGGAGGATCGGGGGGGCTCTGTGTTTTTATAGAGGAGGATGGGGGGGGGGCTCTGTGTTTTTATAGAGGAGGATGGGGGGGGGGGCTCTGTGTTTTTATAGAGGAGGATCGGGGGGGGGCTCTGTGTTTTTATAGAGGAGGATCGGGGGGCTCTGTGTTTTTATAGAGGAGGATCGGGGGGGCTCTGTGTTTTTATAGAGGAGGATCGGGGGGGCTCTGTGCTTTTATAGAGGAGGATCGGGGGGGCTCTGTGTTTTTATAGAGGAGGATCGGGGGGGCTCTGTGTTTTTATAGAGGAGGATCGGGGGGCACTGTGTTTTTATAGAGGAGGATGGGGGGGCTCTGTGTTTTTATAGAGGAGGATCGGGGGGGCTCTGTGCTTTTATAGAGGAGGATCGGGGGGGCTCTGTGTTTTTATAGAGGAGGATCGGGGGGGGCTCTGTGTTTTTATAGAGGAGGATCGGGGGGCACTGTGTTTTTATAGAGGAGGATGGGGGGGCTCTGTGCTTTTATAGAGGAGGATGGGGGGGGCTCTGTGTTTTTATAGAGGAGGATGTGGGGGCTCTGTGTTTTTATAGAGGAGGATCGGGGGGGCTCTGTGTTTTTATAGAGGAGGATCGGGGGCTCTGTGTTTTTATAGAGGAGGATTTGGGGCGCTCTGTGTTTTTATAGAGGAGGATCGGGGGGGCGCTCTGTGTTTTTATAGAGGAGGATTGGGGGGGCGCTCTGTGTTTTTATAGAGGAGTATGGGGGGCTCTGTGTTTTTATAGAGGAGGATCGGGGAGGGGCTCTGTGTTTTTATAGAGGAGGATCGGGGGGGCTCTGTGCTTTTATAGAGGAGGATCGGGGGGGCTCTGTGTTTTTATAGAGGAGGATCGGGGGGGCTCTGTGTTTTTATAGAGGAGGATCGGGGGGGCTCTGTGTTTTTATAGAGGAGGATGGGGGGGGGGGCTCTGTGTTTTTATAGAGGAGGATGGGGGGGGGGGCTCTGTGTTTTTATAGAGGAGGATCGGGGGGCTCTGTGTTTTTATAGAGGAGGATCGGGGGGGCTCTGTGTTTTTATAGAGGAGGATCGGGGGGGCTCTGTGCTTTTATAGAGGAGGATCGGGGGGGCTCTGTGTTTTTATAGAGGAGGATCGGGGGGGCTCTGTGTTTTTATAGAGGAGGATCGGGGGGCACTGTGTTTTTATAGAGGAGGATTGGGGGGGCGCTCTGTGTTTTTATAGAGGAGGATCGGGGGGGCTCTGTGTTTTTATAGAGGAGGATTTGGGGCGCTCTGTGCTTTTATAGAGGAGGATCGGGGGGCTCTGTGTTTTTATAGAGGAGGATCGGGGGGGCTCTGTGTTTTTATAGAGGAGGATTTGGGGCGCTCTGTGCTTTTATAGAGGAGGATCGGGGGGCTCTGTGTTTTTATAGAGGAGGATCGGGGGGGCTCTGTGTTTTTATAGAGGAGGATGGGGGGGGCTCTGTGTTTTTATAGAGGAGGATGGGGGGGGGGCTCTGTGTTTTTATAGAGGAGGATCGGGGGGGCTCTGTGTTTTTATAGAGGAGGATGGGGGGGGGGCTCTGTGTTTTTATAGAGGAGGATGGGGGGGGGGCTCTGTGTTTTTATAGAGGAGGATCGGGGGGGGGGGCTCTGTGTTTTTATAGAGGAGGATGGGGGGGGGCTCTGTGTTTTTATAGAGGAGGATGGGGGGGGGCTCTGTGTTTTTATAGAGGAGGATGGGGGGGGGGGGCTCTGTGTTTTTATAGAGGAGGATCGGGGGGGCTCTGTGTTTTTATAGAGGAGGATCGGGGGGGGGGGGGGCTCTGTGTTTTTATGACATGTTTGTTATTTTCATACAATGAGAATATATGGAGATCTTTCGCTCCCCCGAGTCACTTCTCTGCGATTCGGATCTCGGAAGTCGCAATGAAATGACATGAATAGTTGGGCAGGAAGTAGAGTCACAACTTGTGGTAATGAGGATTGACTCGCCATGAAGGGTGTGAAGGGGACGCCGATCGATTGGCGGTTCTTCAATGGAGAGGAGCTTCTGAGGAAATCGCTTTTCAGGCGCATTTTTTTAGCTCTGCTTCACATTGATGTGATTTGAAAAGTCGCATGTTAAATTGCCGGCTATTACCGTCCAAACCGGTGCGATTCGGACTTTGTGTTCCCGGAACTCTTCTATTACTTTTGGTGATTTCAATAAACTTCTGTGCAGAAATGTCTGTGGAATCGCCGGACTGACATGAAATGCGATTCCCCCCCCCCGATGCGAAGCTCCAAGTCCCACCAATCAGGTTTTTCATGTTTTTTTCTATTTTGCAGAACTTTTTTAACATGCGATCTCATAGAAAACGTTCACATCGATGCGTTTTTCTGCGTTCTTGAAGAGAGTCGGGGAATTTTTTTAATTGCAAAATGTTCTTTTCGCTTTTTTTTTTTGGTTCAATAGATTTCAATGGGGAAGCTGCAGAAATGCATGTAGAGCGTTTTTACTGCAATTTTGCTATGATTTGCATTTTTAAATCGGCCCAACAAAAAATTTCCCCCCTCCCCCCCAAAAAACAAAAATCACAAATTGCCGTAAAATCACAGTAAAAAAAACACGGAAGAGGGGGCG
>JBBDGP010004949.1:0-66184 GCA_037952835.1 Lithobates septentrionalis
GTGAACACACCCCTTTGCTTTCTGCTGCAGAAAGTGCGATTTGGATTGTGTTTTTTATAAACCGATCGTTTTCTATTCCGAGTGTCCTTCATTCTATTCATTTAAGTAAGTCTTTTTTCATCCTTCTGAAATATTTTTAGGAATTTTTTTTTTTTTTTCACTTTTTTTTTTTGCCTTTTCACACCAAATACATTCAGACATCTCATCTGCCTGGCAGCTCAGCAAACCCGATCACACTCCCACAATACACAGGGGAGGGGGAGGGGCATCACAGTGACAGTTGTATCCAATGAGATCTGAAATGAGCCAAAAAATATGAATATAAACATCTTTCTTCCTATATGAAGGATTTCCTAATGATGTCTATAGTGATTTTAAATGAACCACCAGAGTAAGCTGGGTTTTTAGTAAAGGTTCAGAAACATGGGGGGAGGGGCATCATAACATTATGGCTGCTCCATAGACAGTCAGCAACACTCCAGCAAAGGGACTGAAAGTGACAGTTAGAGTCAACTGACTCATCAGATTCAAAATTAACTGTCATCTGGCTATAAGAAAGGCTCCTTGTTCCTGTGCTAAAGTCTATTTATAGCCCCCAATCAGCATTAACAATGAATTTATTCACCCCAAAGTATTAATTCACCTAATTATTAATTAGAATTATTATTGATATTTAATTGTAATTAATAATGAATTCATGCTTAAGTATTATTTACCTAATTAATAATTAGAATTATCTTTCACATTTAATTGTAATTAATAATTGATTCACCTTTAAGCATTATCTACCCAATTATTAATTAGAATTGTTATCATATTTAATTGTAATTAATAATTGATTCACTCTTAAGTATTTTTTACCTAATTATAATTTCAAATTATGGATATTTAAATGTAATTATTATTTGATTCACTCCTAAGTATTATTTACCTAATTAATAATTAGAATTATCTTTCATATTTAATTGTAATTATTAATTGATTCACTCTTAAGTATAATTTACCTAATTATTAATTAGATTTATTATTGATATTTAATTGTAATTGATTCACTCTTAAGTACTTTTTACCTAATTATAATTTCAAATTCTGGGTATTTAAATGTAATTATTATTTGATTCACTCCTAAGTATTATTTACCTAATTAATAATTAGAATTATCTTTCATATTTAATTGTAATTATTAATTGATTCACTCTTAAGTATAATTTACCTAATTATAAATTAGAATTATTATTGATATTTAATTGTAATTAATAATGAAATCATTGTTAATTACAATTAAATATTAATAATAATTCTAATTAATAATTAGGTAAATTACAATTAAATATCAATAATAATTCTAATTAGTAATTAGGTAAATTATACTTAAAAAAATCATATAGGAAGAAAAATCTTTCTTCCTATATGAAGGATTTCCTAATGATGTCTATAGTGATTTTAAATGAATCAGAGTAAGCTGGGTTTTTAGTAAGGGTTCAGAAACATGGGGGGGAGGGGGAGAGGGGGCATCATAACATTATGGCTGCTCCATAGACAGACAGCAACACTCCAGCAAAGGCAGGGGCGTAACTATAGGGGGCGCAAGAGTCGCGACTGCGACCGGGCCCTGTGCTGCAGGGGGCCCGCGCGGCCCCCCTTTACATATGGCCGGTGGCAGCATAGGCCGGGCGGCTAGGAGTACCAGTGCACCGTGCGCACGGGTGGCTGGAGGTGGGGGGTGACTATCAGCTCCATGCTCGAGTACGGCACAGGCTGCTCTTTAGCTGTGCATTCCCCGCATGACCTGCTGTGTCCTCGGCTGGCTCCTCTGGGCCCCCCTCTCCTGCTCCATCCAGCGCTGCTCAGTCCGGTGTCTGTCCCGCCCCCTGATTCCAGCTCACACTGCATTGCATGCTTCTCCCGGGCAAATAAACTTTAAGCACAGAGATGCAGTGCAGCCCTGTGAGAGCCGGCTCCCCGGAGGACACCGCAGGCTTGTCTGCCAGCCCCCCTTCTCCCCCGTCATACACAGATGATGACAGACAAGTCTTTATGGGAGATACACTGATCGCCCGTCCAGCGCGCTGGAGGGAGCCCAGGCCACCGCAGATAAGTGCCCGGCCTGCAGCTTGGTCATGGTGAGTGAGATGACCCCATCCCTCACATACCCCCTCCACCTCCCTATGGACAGGGACCCCATCACCCCCGGGGACAGGGACCCCATCACCCCCGGGGACAGGGACCCCATCTCCTCTGGGGACAGGGACCCCATCACCCATGGGCACAGGGACCCCATTACCCATGGGCACAGGGACCCCATCACCCATGGAGACAGGGACCCCATCTCTCATGGGGACAGGGCCCTCTTCTCACCTGGGGACAGGGGCCTCTTCTCATCTAGGGACAGGGACCCCATCTCCCAAGGGGACAAGGACCCCTTCTCACCTGGGGACAAGGACCCTATCACCCCTAAGGACAGGGACCCCTTCTCTCCTGGGGACAGGGACCCCATCACCCCTAAGGACAGGGACCCCTTCTCTCCTAGGGACAGGGACCCCTTCTCTCCTGGGGACAGGGACCCCATCACCCCTAAGGACAGGGACCCCATCACCCCTAAGAACAGGGACCCCCTCTCTCCTGGGCACAGGGACCCCATCACCCCTAAGGACAGGGACCCCATCTCTCCTGGGCACAGGGACCCCCTCTCTCCTGGGCACAGGGACCCCCTCTCTCCTGGGCACAGGGACCCCATCTCCAATAGGGAAGGGGACCCCATCTCCCATGGGGAAAGGGACCCTATCTCCCATGGGGAAAGGGACCCTATCTCCCATGGGGAAAGGGACCCTATCTCCCATGGGGAAAGGGACCCCATCTCCCATGGGGACAGGGACCCCATCTCCCATGGGGACAGGGCCCTCTTGTCACCTGGGTACAGGGCCCTCTTCTCACCTGGCGACAGGGGCCTCTTCTCCCCTGGGGACAGGGGCCCCATTTCCTATGGAGACAGGGAACCCTTCTCACCTGGGGACAGGGACCCTATCTCCTCTGGAGACAGGGATCCCATCACCTCTGAGGACAGTGACCCCATTACCCCTAAGGACAAGGACCCCATCTCCCATGGGGACAGGGACCCCTTCTCTCCTGGGGACAGGGACCCCATCTCCCATGGGGACAGGGACCCCTTCTCTCCTGGGGACAGGGACCCCATCTCCCATGGGGACAGGGACCCCATCTCCCATGGGTACAGGGCCCTCTTGTCAACTGGGGATAGGGATGCCATATCCCCTGGGGACAGGGACCCCATCTCCCGAACCCCCTCGTGGGCTCTGCCAGGTTCCCACATCCCCTCTCCTGCTGGTTGCTGCTGGGAGTTTGTCAGGACAGAGAGTGGGAAATGGGCCAGTAAATGTGTAACTTACCACCCCTTCTTTTTCTAAATTGAGAGTCAGTGATCTATACTGATCACTGACTGTCCATTCATAACTGTGACATATAGTAAACTGTGTTACTATGCTTCAGTTTATGAATGGACAGGAAGCTCTGTACAGAGCTATTCCTGTCCATTCATTCTATGTAGCTGAGGCTGCAGAGAAGGAGATTGGGGGCTTTGTTCTCAGTCTTACTCTTTGTCTCAAGGGTGGAACATCAGAGGTCTGTTTAGACCTCTGATATCTCACCAAAGCCCCCCAACGGGGCTTCTAAAAAATGGTAAAAAAACCCAAAACTACTGATACCAGTGGCAGAACTACAGGGCTCACAAAGGTCGTACCTGTGACCGGGACCTGGAGTTCCACCACCGGACTCGAAGGGAAGGGCCCCGGCCGGGGTTCAGGGGGGCCCTTCATGGTTTCTTGCACTGGGGCCCTGAAGGTTCTAGTTACGCCACTGAGCAAAGGGACTGAAAAGTGACAGTTAGAGTCAGTTGACTCATCAGATTCAAAATTAACTGTCATCTGGCTATAAGAAAGGCTCCTTGTTCCTGTGCTAAAGTCTATTTATAGCCCCCAATCAGCATTAACAATGAATTTATTCACCCCAAAGTAATAATTCACCTAATTATTAATTATAATTATTATTGATATTTAATTGTAATTAATAATGAATTAATTCCTAAGTATTATTTACCTAATTAATAATTAGAATTATCTTTCATATTTAATTGTAATTAATATTTGATTCACTCCTAAGTATTATTTACCTAATGAATAATTAGAATCATCTTTCATATTTATTCGTAATTAACCACTTCAATACCAGGCACTTGCCTCCCTTCCTGCCCAGGACAATTTTCAGCGCTGTCGCAATTTGAATGACAATTACGCAGTCATACAACACTGTACCCAAACAAATTTTTTAGCATTTTGTTTCCACAAATAGAGCTTTCTTTTGATGATATTTCATCACCTCTGGGATTTTTTTTTTAACAAATAAAAAAAGACAGAAAATTAAAAAAAAAAAAAACACGTTTTTCTTTGTTTCTGTTAAAATTTTTTGTAAATAAGTACGTTTTCTTCTTCAATGACGGGCACTGATAAGGAGGCACCGATGGGGTGGCACTAATGAGGTGGCACTGACGGGCACTGATGGTGGGCACTGATAGGCGGCCCTGATGACACTGATGGGTGGCATTGCTGGGCATCACTGATGTAATTTGTTACATAATGGTGCCAGTCAGTCAGTACCCTTAAGTATAATTTACCTAATTATTAATTAGAATTATTATTAATATTTAATTGTAATTAATAATTGAGTCATCCTTAAATATTAATTGCGTACATGGGCAATTTTAAAGCACTTTTTTGTTCGTTTTTTACACAAAAAAGTGCCGTAGGGATCCTCTTTGGGGCAGGATCGCCTGTACTCGTGCAAATGCGCCGTTAGTAAAACCGAAAACCTTCAGACTCGGTTCACATATTGTGCGGGACGCTTTGCGGTGCGATGTTAAAGCCCGGTACGGTGCAATCTCCCTCAGCGGCTCAGGTGTGATTCTAATTTGCGAATTGTAGCGTATGAGATTAGAAAATCACACCTAAACCGGCCTGAAATCACACCGGACTCTTTTTTCAAAACCGCACTGCGGACGGCCCGTACAAATGTGACCACACTGTAAAGACTCACTGAAACGCTCATCGAAAACTGATATCTCTGCAAGTGAAATCTGCGCGGTTTTCCCATCAGTTTTCATGCATGTATGGTGGGAACGAGCCCTAAAAAAAAAACAGTCACATGACACTAAAAAATAGGTATCGGTAATCGGTATTGGCGAGTACTTAAGAAAAAGTATCGGTACTCGTACTCGGTCTTATAAAACTGGTACATTCCTAATAAATAATAATTATTAATTACAATTAAATATGCATAATAATTCTAATTATTAATTAGGTGAATATGTTGGAATTTATTAAACGCCTCAACTAGGAAGAATCAAATTTTTTTAACACACTAGAAACACTTTTTTGTTATAATTTCACACGGTGTAAAGTCACGTTATTAATCTTGTCTCTCTTCTCTCTCTCCCACAGAATGACTAGAATGCTGGTAGCCGTACTATCGCTGCTCTTCTCAGGAATAGTGAACATTAATCAAGTTCCATCTCAGAATGACATCACTGGGATCTGGAATGTTCCAGGGAACTTTAAACCGATGGTGGGCTTTCCATCCCCACCACAAAACATGTCTTCCAGGTGGACCCTGCAAGATGCAGACACCATGAAGACAACGGTGGAAATATTTAACACCACCAAATATTCACCACCGGAACCGGCTCTGGCAAAGACCTGCCCTACCATCTGCCCTGCTGTGTATCCTTCTCAACCTGTCGCCACAACAACGCCGTACAGAGAAAGGGTCACCAATCAGAACTACCTTGATTTGACGCACGTGCCGGTACTAACATCGAACAACGTGCTGCCGCAGGGTTTTCAAGGATTCCATACTAAGGTTCTGATTTCATACAAACCGCCAGAAAGATCCCACAGAGGCCTTATTCAATCTGCCACCTCGTTGGCATCAGTAGATTTGGCGTCAGTAGATATTTTGCTGGCAGCAATCTACCTGTTCGGGTCTCTGAGGGATTCTGGCAAAACAAGGACGATGCCGCTTCTCCACCTAATTGGCATCGGACTGCAATGTAGCCTGGGCCATGACAGCTGCCTCTTCGGGATTTATGCCATCACATTGCTGTTCCTGAAGTTGGCCTCCACTTTTGCTGTAAAAATGAGTTGTTTCGGAAGGACCAGGCGACTTAAGACCAAAAAAACAGCTCTACAGCAAAAAACTACCACCGACTCCATGCTGGAGGAGGATAGCACCATTATTTCTGCTGTTGTAGATTTGCTATCCATTTCAACATCTGAAAAACCAGCTCTACAGCAGAAATCTACCACCGACTCCATGCTTGAGGAGGATAGCACCATTATTTCTGCTGTTGTAGATTTGCTATCCATTTCAACATCTGAAAAACCAGCTCTACAACAGAAGTCTACCACCGACTCCATGCTTGAGGAGGATAGCACCATTATTTCTGCTGTTGTAGATTTGCTATCCATTTCAACATCTGAAAAACCAGCTCTACAGCAGAAATCTACCACCGACTCCATGCTTGAGGAGGATAGCACCATTATTTCTGCTGTTGTAGATTTGCTATCCATTTCAACATCTGAAAAAACAGCTCTACAGCAGAAATCTACCACCGACTCCATGCTTGAGGAGGATAGCACCATTATTTCTGCTGTTGTAGATTTGCTATCCATTTCAACATCTGAAAAACCAGCTCTACAGCAGAAATCTACCACCGACTCCATGATTGAGGAGGATAACACCATTATTTCTGCTGTTGTAGATTTGCTATCCATTTCAACATCTGAAAAACCAGCTCTACAGCAGAAGTCTACCACCGACTCCATGCTTGAGGAGGATAGCACCTTTTTTTCTGCTGTTGTAGATTTGCTATCCATTTCAACATCTGAAAGACCAGCTCTACAGCAGAAATCTACCACCAACTCCATGCTTGAGGAGGATAGCACCATTATTTCTGCTGTTGTAGATTTGCTATCCATTTCAACATCTGAAAAACCAGCTCTACAACAGAAGTCTACCACCGACTCCATGCTTGAGGAGGATAGCACCATTATTTCTGCTGTTGTAGATTTGCTATCCATTTCAACATCTGAAAAACCAGCTCTACAACAGAAGTCTACCACCGACTCCATGCTTGAGGAGGATAGCACCATTATTTCTGCTGTTGTAGATTTGCTATCCATTTCAACATCTGAAAAACCAGCTCTACAGCAGAAGTCTACCACCGACTCCATGCTGGAGGAGGATAGCACCATTATTTCTGCTGTTGTAGATTTGCTATCCATTTCAACATCTGAAAAACCAGCTCTACAGCAGAAATCTACCACCGACTCCATGCTTGAGGAGGATAGCACCATTATTTCTGCTGTTGTAGATTTGCTATCCATTTCAACATCTGAAAGACTAGCTCTACAGCAGAAATCTACCACCGACTCCATGCTTGAGGAGGATAGCACCATTATTTCTGCTGTTGTAGATTTGCTATCCATTTCAACATCTGAAAAACCAGCTCTACAGCAGAAATCTACCACCGACTCCATGCTTGAGGAGGATAGCACCATTATTTCTGCTGTTGTAGATTTGCTATCCATTTCAACATCTGAAAAACCAGCTCTACAGCAGAAGTCTACCACCGACTCCATGCTGGAGGAGGATAGCACCATTATTTCTGCTGTTGTAGATTTGCTATCCATTTCAACATCTGAAAAACCAGCTCTACAGCAGAAATCTACCACCGACTCCATGCTTGAGGAGGATAGCACCATTATTTCTGCTGTTGTAGATTTGCTATCCATTTCAACATCTGAAAGACCAGCTCTACAGCAGAAATCTACCACCGACTCCATGCTTGAGGAGGATAGCACCATTATTTCTGCTGTTGTAGATTTGCTATCCATTTCAACATCTGAAAGACCAGCTCTACAGCAGAAATCTACCACCGACTCCATGCTTGAGGAGGATAGCACCATTATTTCTGCTGTTGTAGATTTGCTATCCATTTCAACATCTGAAAGACCAGCTCTACAGCAGAAATCTACCACCGACTCCATGCTGGAGGAGGATAGCACCATTATTTCTGCTGTTGTAGATTTGCTATCCATTTCAACATCTGAAAGACCAGCTCTACAGCAGAAATCTACCACTGACTCCATGCTTGAGGAGGATAGCACCTTTTTTTCTGCTGTTGTAGATTTGCTATCCATTTCAACATCTGAAAGACCAGCTCTACAGCAGAAATCTACCACCGACTCCATGCTTGAGGAGGATAGCACCTTTTTTTCTGCTGTTGTAGATTTGCTATCCATTTCAACATCTGAAAAACCAGCTCTACAACAGAAGTCTACCACCGACTCCATGCTTGAGGAGGATAGCACCATTATTTCTGCTGTTGTAGATTTGCTATCCATTTCAACATCTGAAAAACCAGCTCTACAGCAGAAATCTACCACCGACTCCATGCTTGAGGAGGATAGCACCATTATTTCTGCTGTTGTAGATTTGGTATCCATTTCAACATCTGGAAAACCAGCTCTACAGCAGAAATCTACCACCGACTCCATGCTTGAGGAGGATAACACCATTATTGATGCTGTTGTAAATGTACCATCACTTTCTGAAACAGCGGCTCCACAACATCAAGCCATTGGCCACCCAATTTTCCAGGAGGACAGCGCCATTCTTTCCGTTGTTATGAATGTACCATCGCTGTCCGAAACAACAGCTCCACAACATGAAGCTGCTGTCCATTTAATACTCCAGGAGGACAGCGCTGTTGTAAATGTACCATCGCTTTCTGAAATAGCGGCTCCACAACATCAAACCATTGAGGAGAGCGTGACTCTTCCTGTTGTGGAAATTTGGCCTTCACCTTGGGAACCAGCAGCTCCATACCATCAAGCTGCCGTCTACCCAGTCTTCCAGGAGGAGAGCGCCACTCTCCCTGATGTGGAAATTTGGCCTTCTCCTTGGGAACCAGCAGCTCCATACCATCAAGCTGCCGCCTACCCAGTCTTCCAGGAGGAGAGCGCCATTTTCCCTGCTATGGAAATTTGGCCTTCACCTTGGGAAGCAGCAGCTCCATACCATCAAGCTGCCGCCTACCCAGTCTTCCAGGAGGAGAGCGCCACTTTCCCTGCTGTGGAAACTTGGCCTTCACCTTGGGAAGCAGCAGCTCCATACCATCAAGCTGCCGTCTACCCAGTCTTCCAGGAGGAGAGCGCCACTCTCTCTGATGTGGAAATTTGGCCTTCACCTTGGGAACCAGCAGCTCAATACCATCAAGCTGCCGTCTACCCAGTTTTCCAGGAGGAGAGCTCCACTCTGCCTGCTGTGGAAATTTGGCCTTCATATTGGGAAGCAGCAGTTCCATACCATCAAGCAGCCATCTACCCAGTCTTCCAGCAGGAGAGCGCCACACTCCCTGCTGTGGAAAACTGCCCTTCAGCTTGGGAAGCAGCAGCACCATACCATCAAGCTGCCGTCTACCCAGTCTTCCAGGAGGAGAGTGCCACTCTCTCTGATGTGGAAATGTGGCCTTCACCTTGGGATCCAGCAGCTCCATACCATCAGGCTGCCGTCTACCCAGTCTTCCAGGAGGAGAGCGCCATTTTCCCTGATGTGGAAATTTGGCCTTCACCTTGGGATCCAGCAGCTCCATACCATCAAGCTGCCGTCTACCCAGTCTTCCAGGAGGAGAGCGCCACTCTCCCTGCTGTGGAAATTTGGCCTTCACCTTGGGAAGCAGCAGCTTCATACCATCAAGCTGCTGTCTACCCAGTCTTCCAGGAGGAGAGCGCCACTCTCCCTGATGTGGAAATTTGGCCTTCACATTGGGAACCAGCAGCTCCATACCATCAAGCTGCCATCTACCCAGTCTTCCAGGAGGAGAGCGCCACTTTCCCTGCTGTGGAAATTTGGCCTTCACCTTGGGAACCAGCAGCTCCACACCATCAACCTGCTGTCTACCCAGTCTTCCAGGAGGAGAGCGCCCCTCTTTCTTCTACCACTGGACACTACCTTACTGTTTCCGCAGCTGGCCAATATACGAATGGGATAATGCCTGGTCAGGCAGCGTAGGGGAAGAAAGTGATTTCCATAAAAAAGGTAAGTAGATATTTCTGTCCAACAAAAATTTACATTTTTTGGGTTTAAAGAATTTCGATATCACAGTGCTGATATGTTAGCAATAACATTATCACATCACATGCAAAAAAATTATATTATTACAATTGTACCTTTGCCTACAAGGATAAAAAATCTGAACTGTGATAATATCATTGCTGACCTCCACCTGGCAATGCTGATGGCCTGCTGTTCATGTCATAGGGCAAGTATTACAGCCCATCAATTAGCATAAAAGGAGAGGTCAGCAATGACAACCTACGTAACTGTCTCAGCACAGGTTTCTATCAATGAAGCATAGTTACATAGTTAGTTACATAGTTCGTTTGGTTGAAAAAAGTCCATCTATTTCAACCAATAAAAAGGGAAAAACAAAACAAAGCAAAAAAAAAAAGTTTACAATCCAGGAGAAGGAAAAAAACCAGCAAAGCATGATCTAGTTTGCTCCAGCAGGGAAAAAGATCTCTTCCTGATCCCCCAAGAGGCAATCAGATATTCCCTGGATCAAGCAATGACAATGTATAACAACCAGCATTGTTCCAAATGGAGTCTTGTGTATTATGAGGAATAATAGATCAGTTTACTCTGATAGGAAAATATTCTCACAGTTCAGTAACATACATCTAGCCTTGTGTTTTATAATCACCTGAGTGCGACTTCTAATATTCTTGTACAGTAGAACCTCGGACTGCAAGTAACGCGGTTAACGAGCGTTTCGCAATACGAGCACTGTATTTTTGAAAATCGTAACTTGGTTTGCGAGTGTTAATTCAGGCCTAAGCGGTGTGCAGTACCGCTTTTGGCCTGAGGTGGGGGGGGCGCCAGAGCCAAGCAGAGCCGAACGTCTCGTTCGGACACGCACGGAAAGGCCCGAGTACAGCGCGGTTGACCTTGGCAAATCCCCCCCGCTTCTGGCCGCATGTGGTATTGCATTCCATTGAAGTCAATGCGGAACGAATTATTTTCATTTCCATTGACTTGACTTCAATGGGAAAACTCGCTTTGATATGCAAGTACTTTGGATTACGAGCATTCTACTGGATCCGATTATGCTCGTAATCCGAGGTTACACTGTATTTTAAAGCACAGAGTACATTCTTCACAATATAAAATTAGTACACAGTATAATAAGTTTACAGATAGGCCCATAAAGTTCCAGTTTTTAACATTTCTTCTCTTGTCTTCTGCAGGAAAAACAACATCCTTCCAACAACCGGACGAGTCCATTGTCTCTATAAAGCCACAACTCATGTTCATCAGTAAAATTATTCAAGAAGATGGTTCAATCATATCAGTTTTCACACTGAGCTGTGCCATCACTTCACATCTACAACAGAAGTGGACCAGAAGCATCAATGATGGCCAGGGACAATCCCATCCCTGCTGCTATAACAGCTCCCTGCCAGCCTTTAGGGGGGTTACCAGTACATTACTGTTCCGCAGCTGGCCAATATCTATCATGTACCAATGGATTAATGCTGGGCCAGGCGGCGTAGTGGAAGAAAGCGATTTGTGCAAAAAATGTAAGTAGATATTTCAGGCCAACAAAATTGTTTATTTTTTTTGGTTTGAAGAATTTTAAATTTGTTATGTACAAATAACAGAAAATAGATAGTAATTTTTATATGCTCTTCTCTCCTGCAGGAAAGAGACAACCTTCCAATAACCGGAAGAGCCAGAAGAGCCACGACTCCTGTTCTTCAGTAGATTTATTCAAGAAGATGGTTCCATTACATCAGTTTTCACACTGAGCTGTGCCATCACTTCAATCTGCAGATATCACCCAAATCGCCCCCTCCGCTCCTCCCAGGACCTCCTGCTCTCTAGCTCCCTTGTTACCTCCTCCCATGCTCGCCTTCAGGACTTCTCCAGAGCCTCTCCCATCCTCTGGAATTCCCTGCCCCAGTATGTCCGATCAGCCCCTACCCTGTCCACCTTTAGGAGATCCCTGAAAATGTATTTATTCAGGGAAGCCTATCCCACACCCACATAACTGTCCCTGAGCCACCCCCATCAAATCATTCTTTGCAGCTATTACCTTTTGTACCACCACCCCCTCCCTTTAGAATGTAAGCTCTACGAGCAGGGCCCTCCTGTACCTTTTGTATTGAACTGTACTGTAATTGTGTTGTCCCCCTTATACATTGTAAAGCGCTACGTAAACTGTTGGCGCTATATAAATCTCGTATAAAAATAATAATCATATCAGTTTTCACACTGAGGTGTGCCATCACTTCACCTCTACAACAGAAGTGGACCAGCAGCTCAGTGATAGCCAGGGACAATCCCATCATTGCTGCTATAACAGCTCCCTGCCAGCCTTTAGGGGGTTTACCAGTACATTACTGTTCTGCAGCTGGCCAATATCTATCCTGTACCAATGGATTAATGCTGGGCCAGGCGGTGTAGTGGAAGAAAGCAATTTGTTCAAAAAATGTAAGTAGATATTTCAGGCCAACAAAAACGTTAATTTTTTTGGTTTTGAAGAATTTTAATATAAAAATGCTTATATTTGTTATGTACAAATAACAGAAAATAGATAGTAATTTTTATATGCTCTTCTCTCCTGCAGGAAAGAAACTACCTTCCAACAACCGGAAGAGCCAGAAGAGACGGAAGAGCCACGACTCCTGTTCTTCGGTAGAATGATTCAAGAAGATGGTTCCATCATATCAGTTTTCACACTGAGGTGTGCCATCACTTCACCTCTACAACAGAAGTGGACCAGCAGCTCAGTGATAGCCAGGGACAATCCCATCACTGCTGCTATAACAGCTCCCTACTAGCCTTTAGGGGGTTTACCAGTACATTACTGTTCCACAGCTGGCCAATATCTATCCTGTACCAATGGATTAATGCTGGGCCAGGCGACGTAGTGGAAGAAAGCGATTTGTGAAAGAAATGTAAGTAGATATTTCAG
Source organism: Lithobates septentrionalis (assembly GCA_037952835.1). Taxonomy (NCBI): domain Eukaryota; kingdom Metazoa; phylum Chordata; class Amphibia; order Anura; family Ranidae; genus Lithobates; species Lithobates septentrionalis. The sequence goes on from JBBDGP010004949.1 coordinate 13,106, forward strand.
GCCAACAAAAATGTTAATTTTTTGGGGTTTGAAGAATTTTAATATAAAAATGCTGATATAGGTTATGTACAGATAACAGAAAATAGATAGTAATTTTTATATGCTCTTCTCTCCTGCAGGAAAGAAACAACCTTCCAACAACCAGAAGAGCCAGAAGAACCACGACTCCTGTTCTTCAGTAGAATGATTCAAGAAGATGGTTTATAATATCAGTTTTCACACTGAGGTGTGCCATCACATCACCTCTACAACAGAAGTGGACCAGAAGCTCGGTGATAGCCAGGGACAATCCCATCACTGCTGCTATAACAGCTCCCTACTAGCCTTTAGGGGGTTTACCAGTACATTACTGTTCCGCAACTGGCCAATATCTATCCTGTACTCATGGATTAATGCTGGGCCAGGCGGCGTAGTGGAAGAAAGCGATTTGTGCAAAAAATGTAAGTAGATATTTCAGGCCAACAAAAACGTTTTTTTGGTTTTGAAGAATTTTAATATAAAAATGCTTATATTTGTTATGTACAAATAACAGAAAATAGATAGTAATTTTTATATGCTCTTCTCTCCTGCAGGAAAGAAACTACCTTCCAACAACTGGAAGAGCCAGAAGAGACGGAAGAGCCACGACTCCTGTTCTTCGGTAGAATGATTCAAGAAGATGGTTCCATCATATCAGTTTTCACACTGAGGTGTGCCATCACTTCACCTCTACAACAGAAGTGGACCAGCAGCTCAATGATAGCCAGGGACAATCCCATCACTGCTGCTATAACAGCTCCCTACTAGCCTTTAGGGGGTTTACCAGTACATTACTGTTCCGCAACTGGCCAATATCTATCCTGTACCAATGGATTAATGCTAGGGCCAGGCGGCGTAGTGGAAGAAAGCGATTTGTGCAAAAAATGTAAGTAAATATTTCAGGCCAACAAAAACGTTAATTTTTTTGGTTTTGAAGAATTTTAATATAAAAATGCTTATATTTGTTATGTACAAATAACAGAAAATAGATAGTAATTTTTATATGCTCTTCTCTCCTGCAGGAAAGAAACTACCTTCCAACAACTGGAAGAGCCAGAAGAGACGGAAGAGCCACGACTCCTGTTCTTCGGTAGAATGATTCAAGAAGATGGTTCCATCATATCAGTTTTCACACTGAGGTGTGCCATCACTTCACCTCTACAACAGAAGTGGACCAGCAGCTCAATGATAGCCAGGGACAATCCCATCACTGCTGCTATAACAGCTCCCTACTAGCCTTTAGGGGGTTTACCAGTACATTACTGTTCCACAGCTGGCCAATATCTATCCTGTACCAATGGATTAATGCTGGGCCAGGCGACGTATTGGAAGAAAGCTATTTGTGAAAGAAATGTAAGTAGATATTTCAGGCCAACAAAAATGTTAATTTTTTTGGGTTTGAAGAATTTTAATATAAAAATGCTGATATAGGTTATGTACAGATAACAGAAAATAGATAGTAATTTTTATATGCTCTTCTCTCCTGCAGGAAAGAAACAACCTTCCAACAACTGGAAGAGCCAGAAGAGACGGAAGAGCCACGACTCCTGTTCTTCGGTAGAATGATTCAAGAAGATGGTTCCATCATATCAGATATTTCACACTGAGCTGAAAATATTCTGCATTTTGCAGAGCAGAGCTGGGACTGCCCAGAGAGGGATTACTTTGGCCATAGTTGGCCAGCTTAAATATGGACTGCAATACATGTGAACTAAAAATCCCTGTGCGGAGGGTTCATTCAGAACTTTTAGTGTAGACCAGACCTGAACCTGTAGCTTGCCTACATCTTGGGGGTTATTTACTAAAGGCAACTCCACTTTGCACTGCAAGTGCACTTGGAAGTAAAGTCACTGGCCAGAAAGGGATTACTTTGACGCAGTTGGCCAGCTTAAACATGTATTGCAATGCATGTGAAATACAAATTCCTGTTCTTATGCTTGCTAGAAAGGGTGTATAACAGTGTGCTGAGGATTCATTCAGAATCAGGAGTATATAATGAACAACATAACTAGGGTTGTCCCGATACCAATACTAGTATCGGTATCGGCACCGATACCGAGCATTTGCCCAAGTACTTGTACTCGGGCAAATGCTCCCGATGCTTTCCCCGATACCTAGAGGACAGCTGTGATCGGCGCGTGGGGGAGTTACAAGATTCTCCCCCAGCGGCTTTCAGCGGCTTTAGTGACATACAGCGGTGATCGGTCACCGCTGACTGTCACTGCATCCTCCTCTATGTCCCCTCCATTCCTCTGTGCCTCTCCGCTGTCCCCCTCCGTTCCTCTCTCCTTTTCTGTGCCTCTCCGCTGTCCCCTCCGTTTTCCTCTCCTTCTCTGTCCCCCTCCGTTCTCCCCCTCCGTTCTGCCGTCCTCCTCCTTCTTCCTTTGTGAATGGACAGAGTCAGCTGACTCTGTCCATTCACATAACTGAAACATTGTAATCTCCTGTGATTACGATGTCTCAGTTTATGAATGGAGAGGAGCCGCTGTCTTCTCTCCATTCATTCTCAGTGCAGCTGAGGCTGCAGAGAAAGGGACTGGGGAATCTCTATCCTCTGTCTCTTTCACTGTCTCAAGGGGGAGATATCAGAGGTCTGTTAAGACCCTTGATATCTCACCAAAGCCCCCCAACAGGGCTGATTAAAAAAAAAAAAAAAAAAAAAAAACACAATAAAGAATAAAAAAAATATTATTGTAAAAAATAAAAATTGTAAATAAATAAAAAAAAACACACACACATACACAGTTCACCCCCCCCCCCAAAAAAAAGAAAGCACTGTTAAAAAAAACAAAACACTGTCACGTGACATTAAAAAAAAAGTATCGGTAACCGACAAGCGAGTACTTGAAAAAAAGTATCGGTACTTGTACTCGGTCCTAAAAAAGTGGTATCGGGACAACCCTAAACATAACACACAGGGTGCAGAGGTCAGTTATGGGTAACATACAGCACAGCATACTGGGTGCTGAATTTAGATAAGCTTTAATAGATACATAGAGCCATAAAGTAGGTCATTGGATTGAGACATCATTAAAGGGTTTGTAAACCCTTGTGTTTTTTCACCGTGCGTCCTATGCATTAAGGTGAAAAAGCTTCTCACACTGACTGGCTCCCCAGCGCCCCCCTCTTTACTCACCTGAGCCCTTTTCAGGGTTCTTGGCTCTTGATTGGCTAGATGGATATCAGCGCAGCCCATTGGCTCCCGCTGCTGTCAATCAAATCCAATGACACGGGCGCCGGGGGCGGGGCCAAATACGGCATTCTGTGTCTATGGACGCAAATGCTGGACTCGGGAGCGCGCCCGCAAGATAACCCCCCCCGGAGAGCGCTTCTCCCAGGTCGTTTACCGGTGCGAGGAGGAGCCGCGAGCGCCACCGGGGGACCCCAGAAGAGGATGATCGGGGCCACACTGTGCAAAACAAACTGCACAGTGGAGGTAAGTATGATATGTTTGTTATTTTAAAAAAAAATGAAGGTTTACAATCACTTTAATGTTGTTGAAAAGCACGTTTGTCATTTGCATTCATAGTCCATCTCATCCAATGGAATCATTCAGTGTTAAAGAATAACTAAAGGCAAAAACCTTACTTAGTTTTGGATAGAGTGGAGAGAGAGATTAGAACCCGTCACAATTTTACTGTTTGTGTCCCCGTTAGGGAGATTCACCCTCTGTCATGTTTACCATTATCACCAAGAGTGAAGGCCTCTTGAGCCCCCTCCCAAAGGGAAAGAGAGCCTTGACTGATTGGGGCATGACTAGGCGCATGACAAGGGGAACGATTGGTTGGGACATGTGGGATGGGCCTGAGCTCAGGGAACGTGTGCCCCAGGGAATTCTGGGTCTTTCGGAAGAGTCGTTGGAAGAGCTGGCCCCATCATCTTGATTCTTCACGCTGGGGGTGGGTGATGTGGGTTATACACATTCTGTGGACTTGATCTCTGGCATCAAGCGGGACATTGCTCAATGCTATGCAGTTTATACCAATTTGTGGCTCATCCGGTCGGAAATCGTGCCTCGCCTGCTGTGGGGCCAGGTAAATACCTGGCCCCCCGGCTAGAACGCTTCAGTCGAAAAGTGAACGCTCAAGTCGCCAAGTTTGTTCGGCAAATAGGTGGGTTCGTCATCCGTCACAAGGATCTGGAGGGTACTGATGATCTATTGAGACCGGATGGCGTTCACCTTAATGACATTGGGTTGGGCATATTCAACCTTGGCCTGCAGCGAGGTGTGGAACGGGCGCTGGCTGTGGTGGGGCGCTCGTCGGTTATTAACTGACGGGCAGTTGGCGGTTTTCTTGACCTTGCCAGCAGTTAAAGTCGCTGTAATGGGCTATGCCCTTGATGGAAAATTGGCAGTAGCCTGTCTGTCCAGCACTTATGGTAAGGATAGGCCCCACTTCCCTCTTTTGGTTAAGTGCTCACAGTACGACTGTGACTGGCACTGGCTAAATATGTTCACATGTTACGTGTTGGAATTTAATAAAGCTGTGGCCTTGCCCTCTCCAACCTAATGGTTGTGTCTTATTTCATGGGGTAAAGGGCAAGGGTGATGGGGGATTTGATCCCTTTGTGTTACGTTAATTGGGACCTAAGCCCATTGCGCCTCAGCAGTCATAAAAGAAAATCCCAAATTTTGGGTTGTCGCCAGAACAGCGATAGAGGGGAAATCTTGCAATTGGGGACATTAGTTCTGGTGACAACCAGGGATTTCCTGTCACTTCATGTTTTGGCTATGGGACTGGAAGTAAAGAGAAATCTCCCCAATGGGACACAAATGGTGAAAACACTGATAGGGGTTATTACCCAGCTTTGCCCTATACAAAATAAAGAATAAAAAAAGTTTTGGCTTTAGTTCTACTCTAACCTACACTTCTATCAGGCAATCCATACTCCATTAAAGCATTGGTTGATGGTTATTTTAAATGTTATTTATTTAAGTTACGTTAATTGTTAAATAAAAGGCCGTAAGGCCATTTTACACCAAAGCCTTGTCATGTCATTTAACGGGTAATTGGGGGGTTTGGAGGTTATAGTATAACAGGTTGGGAAAGAAAACTGGAGGTATCTGTCCTTCATATGTCATATGCCCTAAAGCAGGGGTAGGCAACCCTAAAGAAGTGGAGATCTACCTGAACAACATGGGAGAAGTCAAAGTTCACCGGGCACAGTGTCTCCTCCTCACACCTGATTTAAACTATATTACAGAGACTGCAGACATGATACAGGAGATGGTCAGAGACGGCAGACATGATACAAGAGACTGTCGGAGACTGCAGACATGATACAGGAGATGGTCAGAGACGGCAGACATGATACAAGAGACTGTCGGAGACTGCAGACATGATACAGGAGATGCTCAGAGACTGCAGACATGATACAGGAGATGGTCAGAGACTGCAGACACGATACAGGAGATGGTCAGAGACTGCAGACATGATACAGGAGATGGTCAGAGACTGCAGACATGATACAGGAGATGGTAAGAGACTGCAGACATGATACAGAAAATGCTCAGAGACTGCAGACGTGATACAGGAGATGGTCAGAGACTGCAGACACAATACAGGAGATGGTCAGAGACTGCAGACATGATACAAGAGATGGTCAGAGACTGCAGACATGATACAAGAGATGGTCAGAGACTGCAGACATGATGCAAGAGATGGTCAGAGACTGCAGACATGATACAAGAGATGGTCAGAGACTGCAGACACGATACAGCAGATGGTCAGAGACCGCAGACATGATACAGGAGATGGTCAGAGACCGCAGACACGATACAGGAGATGGTCAGAGACTGCAGACACGATATAAGAGATGGTCAGAGACTGCAGACATGATACAGGAGATGTACAGAGACTGCAGACATGATACAGAAGATGGTCAGAGACTGCGGACATGATACAAGAGATGGTCAGAGACTGCAGACATGATATAAGAGATGGTCAGAGACTGCAGACATGATACATGAGATGGTCAGAGACTGCAGACATGATACAGGAGATGGTCAGCGACTGCAGACATGATGCAAGAGATGGTCAGAGACTTTAGACATGATACAGGAGATGGTCAGAGACTGCAGACACGATACAGGAGATGGTCAGAGACTGCAGACACGATACAGGAGATGGTCAGAGACTGCAGACATGATACAGGAGATGGTCAGCGACTGCAGACATGATACAGGAGATGGTCAGAGACTGCAGACACGATACAGGAAATGGTCAGAGACTGCAGACATGATATAGAAAATGCTCAGAGACTGCAGACATGATACAGAAAATGCTCAGAGACTGCAGACATGATTCCGGAAATGGTCAGAGACTATGAACATGCTACAGGGGTTGTTGGAGACTGGGGGCAGGCTTCAGCAGTCAATCATAGACTGGAGACATAGTACATGACACATTACAGATAAGTGTCTGCAGGGGACCAATGAGCCACACAAAGTGGCAATGGGCTACATGTGGCCCCGGGCACTAAGCACTGCATTGTACATTTGGAAGGAAGTGCACATTCTGTTTCCAAAACCCCAAGAGCTAGCTCTCTTTTCCAGCTCTGGCTACACTGCCAGGATGCTTGCTATGAGAAATAAAATACAATCTATTGCTGAGATTGGGAACATGCAAGGGCCAGTCTTCACTAGGGTGACCAAACTGCCATTCAGTGACACCCCCCCCTGCCCCCCTTCCCAAAAAAAGATGGGGGGTTGGGGGAATGTAGTCTCGGGGTTGACTGGGAATTTGGCGGCGGTGGTGATTTGTCGGGCGAATGGCTACTGTTGTACTTCATTGTAATATATGATGAAATCGTTCAACTTACCATAATGCAGAATCAGTGGGGACCCTGAGCTTGTCACTTGCCACCTGATGCGGTGTGCCACTTGCCACTGTTGCCTGCCACTAGATGCAGCTTGTTACTTGCCACTGTCGCCTGCCACCAGATGCAGCGTGCCACTTGTCACCTATAGCCTGCCACCAGTCCGACACACCGGAGCCCCGGGAAAGTGAACGCCCCTCCCGCCGCTGGCTGCTGATGTGACTCCTCCCAAGCAGGGGGGGGGGTGTCACATCTTCAGCTCTGAGGGGTTCATGCTGGGACCTGTAGTCACATCCCCCAAAAGTGAAGGACTACAAGTCCCAGCATGAACCCCTGATGTCTAAGGATGTGATGCCCCCCCCCCCCCAAATTGAAGGACTACAGGTCCCATCACAGACCACTGAGAATTAACACACCCCATAGATTTCACATGCTGATGCTGGGACCTGTAGTTCTTTACTGATGGGGGGGGGGGGCATCACATCTTCGGTTCTGAGGGGTTTATGCTGGGACCTGTAGTCCTTCACTTTTGGAGGGTCACATCCCAGCATGAACCCTGCCCTGATATCTAAGGATGTGTCCTCCTTCCATCCCTCCAAGGGTGTCATCTCATCTGTCAGTGTCCTCTCCTCTTCTGCCTACTGTCCTCTTATCAGTGCTAGCTCCAGGTGAGCTGACACACACTGGGAGCTCCTGTGAAGTGCTGACAGTTCTGCCCGTTGGGGGTGATATGGATGAGGATTTGAACCCCGATCTATCCATGGTGAGTGCTTTGGATTCACTTGCTCCTCATTTCAAAATCCTGTATTTCACTATATAAGCTCAGTTTACTGGCAAAAATAAGTGTAAAATGCGGGACTTCAGTGGAGGTAACAAGACGTCCGCTTGCCGACTTCTAACTGCAGCCTTACTGCGAACGAGCGCGGGGTGTACCAAGATGGCCGCAACGGAACGGCACTTCGGTTACAAATTGTTCTGGCGGGTCACCTAATCTGACGAAACAGGGGCAAGCGGACATCTTGTTACACCCGAAGTCTTGCATTTCACACTCATTTTTAACAGTAAACAGAGCTTATATAGTGATTAAGGTTGCCACTTTTTCTTCAGGCCGAACCCGAACACTTTAGTGGCACACAGGAATTATTTTTTTTTTTAGTATACACTATAGGATAACAGACCTGGGACACCTTTGGGTGCTCCAAAGAGAATAGTAATGTGGAACGCATAGTGCCCCCTCACCCTCCTGTCAGGCCCTGTTCTGAGCTACATTCATCTCTGAATAATGTGTCCGGGTTTACTTGCTTACTGGGCACTTAAACCCCCCTCCTGCCCAGACCAATTTTCAGCTTTCAGCATTGACGCACTTTGAATGACAATTGCGCGGTCATACAACACTGTACCCAAATGAAATTTTTATCATTTTTTTCCCACAAATAGAGCTTTCTTTTGGTGGTATTTAATCACAGCTGGGGTTTTTATTTTTTGCTAAACAAACAAAAAAATATGGAAATTTTTGAAAAAAAAAAAACATGTTTAATAGTTTGTTATAAAATTTAGCAAACAGGTAATTTTTCTCCTTCATTGATATGCGCTGATGAGGCGGCACTGATAGGCTGCACTGATGGGCACGGATAGGCACAGTTAAGGCAGCACTGATGGGGACAGCTAAGGCGGTACTGATGGGGACAGATAAGGCAGCACTGATGGGCGCTGATGGGTGGCACGGATAGGTGGCACGGATAGGTGGCACTGATAGGTACCACTGATGGGGGGCACTGATGGGGGGCACTGATGGGCACTGGTAGGTGACACTGATGGGCACTGATAGGTGGCACTAATGTGCAGCACTGTTGTTGCACTGATGTGGGCGCTGATGGGTGGCACCATCAGGGCACTGATGGATGGCACTGATGTGTGACGCTGGTGGGCACTGGTAGCCAGCACTGCTCCTATTGCTAGGTGTCACTAGCAGGGGGCACAGGTGACAAATAAGTGTAAATTGCAAAACTCCAGTGGGTGTAACAAGATGCCCGCTTGCCGACTTCTGTCTCCTTACCGTGGACGAGTGTGCGGTGTAGCAAGATGGCGGCGACGGAACGTCACTTTCGTTACACAGTCTGACGGGTCGCCTAATCTGACGCTGCCGGAGACGTCATGTGACCGGAAGTGGGGCAGGCAGCGATGCAGCTGACGATACACCCAGTGGAATGGTGGTGACAGCGGCGCTCGGGCGACGTCATGTGACCGGAAGTGGCGCGGGCAGCCAAAACATTGCGCACGCGGGAGAAGGAGAAGGATGGCGGGATTTGCGGAGGGCGACGCCTGGGCTCTGGAGCCCGTGGTGAACCAATGGGTGCTGGACTACTTCTTCCAGCTGGCCGTGCTGGCCTTCAGGAGCGGTCGCCATGACGACTTCACGGAGCTCCGGGATGTTGTGTCAGGTGACTGGAGGGGGCGGGGCTGTGTCTAGTCTGGTCTCTCTGGGACTTGTAGTCCCTCTCTTGGGCTGGGTGTTGGAACCTCCGAAGAGAACCCGTCACACCTTTCTGGTGATCGCTGTGCAGCGCCGGGGTCTGAGCCGGTCACAGAGGGGCGCTCTCACAGGCGTTGTGTTGCTAGGCAACTATTGTGAGACAAAAAAAAAGGCGTTTATCCCTAGCGCAGCGCAACGCGTGTGGAGGTTTTGTTGCTTCGCGGGTCTTTGGTGCGGTTTTACCATTTTGCTCACTGAGCCGTTTTTCTCAGAAAGTCCCCCCCCCCCATGTGATCTGTTTTTTTTTTTTTTGGTGACCGGTTCTCTTTAACCGCTTCCCGCCCCTATAGTAAAAATGGCGGCCGGACGGGAGCACGCTATTATCATGGGAGGAAGTCATGTGACCGGCCCGGTACCGTGTGATCATTGTGACCAATCACATGTCGCAGCTAACGGGCGCCATTCAGAAAAATGATGATCACCGTAATAAACAATCGGTGAAAAAAACATTTTTTTTTGAAGGATAAAAAAAGTTTTTCTTTTGTTTCATGTTATGAAATTTTGTACATAAGTAATTTTTCACCTTCACTGATGAGGGGGCACTGATAGGCTTTACTGCTGGGCGCTGATCGGCACCTTTTAAAGTTCATCCCTGGTGGTCCTGGGTGAGCATCCTCAGGGGGGCTGTGCTGATTGATTATCAGCCTAGCCCCCCTGAGGATGCTTACCCAGTGCCACCAGGGATGCCCACCCAGGGCCACCAGGGATGAACTTTAAAGCCTGCGAGTGCCGCCTCATCATCAATGAAGGAGAAAAAAATTTTATTAACAAAATTTTATAACACAAAACAAAAGAAAAACTTTTTTTTTTTTTTTTTATTCTTCAAAAAAATTTATTTTTCTTCTATCCACCCTGAAACAGTGTGTGTGTGTATATACCCTGTTTCCCCGAAAATAAGACCTAGCGTGATTGTCGGTGATGTCTCCAATATAAGCCCTACCCCCCAAAAAGGGCCTAGTTAAAGACCTTGTAGGTCTTATTTTCAGGGTAGGGCTTCTTTTCGGGGAAACAGGGTATATATATATATATATACACACTTTCAAGAAACTGACTTTTAATGGTGACTCTGGAGTGTTGGTCTATAAAAATATATGTTATAAATCTCAATTACTCCCATAAATTAGCACTTCTTATAAAGTGATTATTTTCTGTTTTTATTTCTAGTTTTAATCCAACGTCCCTTTAGAACAATGGAGAAGAACTCGCAGGTCCTGCGCATCATGCAATGCTTTTCCCGCATTGAGGAAGGGGACGATCCAGGTGAGTATCTGGGCTGATCTTCGCCTGCCGGCGTTACTTCTCACTAAGGCTCGGATCACTAATATGCGATGGGGAAAACGCAGCGAATCCTGTGTGTTTCCTGCACTGCATTAAAATCGCACAGCGTTCATGTGAACCGTAGGCCATAGAATATGCTACTTTCTTTCCTTCAACCACGTGTTGTAGGAAATAAAATTGCTTGATTCCCCCCATCAACACAATCGGTGTCCCCCCCCACGGCGCTATTGTGTTCTTATAACAGGATGTTTCCCAGCCGCCCAGAATACAGCTGTAGCTGCCAGGATTCAAACAAAAACAGGCTGGTTGTACTGAAGTCTGTCGGTTAGATCGACTTCAGTACAACCAGCCTGACTATTGATGGATCGAATTTGGCCTGTTCCTGCTGAACTGATCCGTCCATGGCCGGCTTAACACCATCTGGTCAAAATTGTTCCCTCTCCTTTCCTGTCACCTATACTAACAACTACCGCTTATAGCTGGGCCATAGATGGATAGAAAAGTGAGAGACTGATTGTTCGATTATCGTATGGTTTGTGTGCTTACTGCAACAGTCACTTTCCGTTTCAAGATTGAAAATTAACGAATGTACGTGTTGGATTTTTTTTAACAAACGATTTTCTAATGGTTTGTAGGTCAATTGTTTGATACAATACAAAAAATTGTTTGATACAATACAAAAAAAATTAAGTGAATTAATCGATTGAAAAAACAAATGCTCAATGTTGAAAATGATCGGAAAAATGTTGAACTTCGCTGGAAAATTTCCAATACAATGGTTGGACCATCGAATGCTAGATCTAAAAAAAAAAAAATAAATTCAGTTTTTGTTCAAATTTTCTTTCATTTTTCGACATCTTTGGCCAGCTTAACCACTTTTTGACCAGTCAGGTTCCTGGTACTTCAGTGAACTTCAAGTGATTATACTGGGATGATTTGCAGCTGCAGGCATCGCGCCGGTACCGTTTTTTTAGAGCAGACCGTCAGCTCTTTTGTAAAAGGAATCCTAGCAGCCAACTAGCTGCTGGGTTGCTATTACAAGCAGTAGGAGGTGACGTCCCCCACTTGCTGCTTCCTTCTGCAGCTTTACTTGGAATCTAGTGTCCCACCAGGAGTCACGATCGACTAGCTGGCGCTTTCACTGGCTGATTAGAGACGAACAAAGAATGGGGTCGGGTTTGTTCGGCTCCCGGCTATGGTAACCCAGAAGCGACCACATGACATCACTTCCGGTTTACCCGCATGTAAACACCGCCATTTTCAAAAATCAAAAGCATTCGAACACACCGGTCTTTGTGCGATCAAATGCTTATAGGGGCAGAGGAAGGGATTTAGGGTCTTTATAGACTGCAGATCTCTGCGTAAAGAGCACCTGTTACATGCCTATTGCTGTTACATTCCTTGTGACAGCAATAAAAATGATTTAAAAAGAAAGAAAAAATAAAAGTAAATCGACAGTGTCAAAAAAAAAAAAAAAAGGAAAAAGTTAAACATTGTAAAGTGCCCACATGATTGGACTAGAGTACTCGTTAACATCATTATTGTACTCATTTCTCTTTTTTTCTTCTGCTGTAAATCAAAGTGGAATACATTTGGAAGACCTTCATCTCCAATACTCTACAGATTCCTTCATGTTTTTAGCTTTGTACCAATTTCTGGTTGTGTTCTGAGAGACGGAAGCTCTCTGCAGTTTCTGCTAATCTCGGACTCGTTCGATATCTTCACATCTCGGAGGGTTGTGTAGTTTCCTGTACACCGTACTCAGAATGACTCTTGTGGTTTTTCTTCCTCCACCTCAGACTGTGTCTTTGATCAGGAAAGTAATGAGACGCCCCTGGAATCAGCTGTAGAAGTTCTTAATCTGGCGGACAATGAGATGACGCTGGATAAAGACGCAATGAAAAGCAATCTGCAAATGTTAAAAGAGGCGGTGAGTATTGTTACATTTACTACACATCCACATTACTATTACAGAGGGAAGGGGCTGCTTGTGACATTAGCAAAGAACATAAAACATATTGCCATAACATACAAGCAAAACTAAAGCTGAACTTCAGGCAGATCAAAGTAAAAAAAATTCTAAAAAAAAAAAGTGCGCTTACCGCTAAATTATGTATAAATCATATACATGAGTAGATGAACAACAAACCATATGATGAATAGTATGTAACTCAATCCCAAAAAGTGCAAATTAAAAAAAAAAAAATCTGTGCAACACAATCACAAAAAAATAAAGTGCTAAAAATTTTATTTATGTAACTTAATCCAAAAAATGCAAGTAAATAGTATATACAGGAAGTCCCCCAGTTACGAACATCCGACTTGCGAACGACTCCTACTTACAAATGGGACGGCGGGCACATTCGACGGAACCTTTTTGATGGTGGGCACATTCGACGGAACATCGGATAGCGACATATCTGCCGTTCTGCCCATGCTGTTCCAACTTGCGAACAGATTCGACTTAAGAACAAACCTACATTCCCTATAAGTTAGTAGATATAAATACTAGGGGTCGTGCGATATCGTTTTTTTTTCAGGGCTGATACAATACAGATTTTTCGATCACCTTTCAGGCCGATAGCTGGTATTAGTTGCCGATATTTTGTACATTTAAAGTTTTTATTTTTACACCGTTCTTTTAATTTTTAATTTTTTTTATTGCTGTCACAAGGAATGTAACATCTTTGTGACAGTAATAGGCAGTGACAGGTACTCCTTCCTGTTGTTTTTTTTTTTTTTTTTTTATTTATTTTTTTTTTTTTTTATAAAGGGTTCGGGGGTCTATAAGACCCCAAACCCCTCCTCTGCACTTGAAAGTATTCAAAACAACAACTTGAAGCAATATTCAGTAATATCGGTACGTTTCTGACCGATACTTTGAAAAATGTGTATATCGGCCCCCGATAATTGGTCACGCCGATAATTGGTCGACCCCCTAATAAATACATGCAACACCGTCCCAAAATGGTAAATTGTAGAAAGTAAAAAATCCCAATGACGGCAGATCAAATCTGGTGAGACTTTAAAGCGGAGTTCCACCCAAAAATGGAGCTTCCGCTTTAAGTGAAGGTGACTCCCTGACATGCCACATTTGGCATGTCATTTTTTTTTTTGGGGGTGGGGGGGGGGGGGGGGAGCGGATACCCTCTTTTTAGAGGGATGCAGCTCACTTCCTCCTGGGGCACCGCTGCACCGGAAGCAAGTTCACCTCTCCCCACCCTCTCGGCAATCATCTGGGACACGTCACAGGTCCTAGATGATTGCCCATCCAGTCACAGTGCGCAGTGCAGCTCGCGCATACGCAGTGTGTGCCCGGCTGTGAAGCCACAGCCTGGCGTCCACAGTGATATTGCCGACGCCGCAGAGAAGAGGGGGAGAGGAGCGGGGGCTTCGTTCCCCTGCATCGCTGGACTGTGGGTCAGGTGAGTATCTGATTAATAAAAGTCAGCAGATACACTTTTTGTAGCTGCTGACTTTTATATGGGTGGAATTTCGCTTTAACATTCTTGTGTCTGTCCTCTGCAGGCGGTGGTGGCGTGTATAAAAAAGAAACAGTTTAGTAAAGCCAGCAATATCCTGAAGAAATACATTTCAAATAGTAATGAAACCAAGGTAAGCACTATGTGTTGTGTTTGTTTTTTTTCCCCTCATTTTATCTTTCTATTTTTATCTTCTATTGTTATTTTAGGGTTGTCCCGATAACACTTTTGTAAGACCGAGTACAAGTACCGATACTTTTTTTTCAAGTACTCACCGATACTGATATTTTTTTTTTATTTTTTTTTTTTATGTCGTGACAGTTTAGTTTTGCCAACCTCCCACTGGTTTGTGAAACCAAAATTCCAGTGCAAACAGTCCTATTTGCTGCGATTACATGAACACTATAGATGCTAATTTTCAGATTTGAACACACCAAGATATATTTAGGCATTGATATTGTAGTTCACATTTCCATGCCAGTAACTTTAGTTACATGGTATTAACACTATATAGATAATTAGTATTTGACACATCAGCGCAGTACATACTATGTCTACTGCTCTCTATTCCCCAGGTCGCCCTCCCATTGCAGGAACGGGGGGGGGGATCTATTTACACACTGACCTGCTTCAGTGGTGCCGGCCGTGTGTCTGTGCCTCTGTTTGGTGGGGGGGAGGGGGTGCACTGACACACAAGGCAAGGGGAGAAGCCTCGCTGTGTACAGAGCCAAGCAGCTGCCAAGGAAAAGAACAGATCTGTGCGGGAGCCACACAGGACTCGCTGCTCCTGACTGGACTGTGGCAGGAATAGTGGAGCCTCGATGAGCTGAGCTGAATGTGAGAGCTGCGCTCGGCATGAGGGGGGAGGACAGTGGGATGGGGGGAGCTGGGCTTGCTCACCTCTAATGCAGGTAGTTTACTGAGCTGAAGGTCCACGGACATGTGGCCCGAGCCAGGTGACAGCTGGGGGGAGGGGAGGAGGAGCCGGGGAGGGGAATCCCGAGGACATGTGATTGGTTAAGGACGCTGCGGCCCCGCTCCTGAAAGGGGTTGTAAACCCTCCTTTTTTTTTATTAACAAACATATCATACTGTATAGAAAGGTTTTCCCCAATGGTGCTTTAAAACCGCAGTAGAACAAAATCAAAGACATTTTTTCTTAGTGATATGTAGAGAGTAGTTTATTTGAAAAATGTCCAATGTCATGATAGAATTGGATACAATATGTACAATAAAAATCTGGTCCAATAATACAATACATGTTCCACAATGCGATAAAAGCCCCGACGCGTTTTGACCTAAGTACGGACTCTTCAGGGGGGCAATTGGATCTAAAAAAATATTTCATATGTTCAGAATTAGAAAAGCATGTCGTCATACATCACATTGCATAAACCATAGTGGTATATTTACCGCTCAAGTGTGGAATGAATGTTCTATATGCAAAAATAATAGGGACCATTAAAGAATCCGGAGGGCTTGTAGGCCGCCCCCTAAAAAAAAAAAAAAAAAAAAATTTCTTTGATTTTGTTCTATTGCTGTTTTAAAGCCCCATTGGGGAAAACCTTTCTATACAAATTGCGGGGTGTGCAGCTCCTTTCATCTCTTCTAATGTGTCTTTCCCATATTGAACAAACATATCATACTTGCCTCCACTGTGCAGTTAGTTTTGCACAGAGTGGCCCCGAACCTCGTCGTCTGGGGTCCCCTGGCGGCGCTCGTGGCTCCTCTTCGCACCGGTAAACACCCTAGGAGAAGCGCTCTCCCTGGGGGTTACTTCGCGGGTGCTCTCCCGAGTCCAGCATTTGCGTGCATAGACAGGTGCCCGCGTCATTGGATTTGATTGAGAGCAGCGGGAGCCAATGGCTGCACTGCTATCAATCTATCCAATCAATGAACCCTGGGCAGAGAGGTACAGCGTGTCTCCGCCGAGGGAACGAAGGGCTCAGGTGAGTAAAATGGGGGGTCGGGGAGATCCTGCAGCACAGAAGAGGTGTGTAAAGGTCTCCCTGCATATACTCAAACTGTCATTTTTGTTAATAGTGTTTATAAATCGGCTTCAGGTTATTAATTGCTGACCTTTTCAGAAACTGAGGGCGGAGCTACAATATATCATCTCAAAGAAGAACTCCAACCACCCCATGATAGCAAACTTTTCCCTGACCACCATCAAGCAAAAGACCTATGAAATGTTCGAGGAACGGATTAAGCAGATTCCATGTTTCCTGATGACGGTATGTAGACCTGGACTTCAATAGAGCCTGTCAGCAAATAAAGGGGTGGATTTTACAAATGCAATAGCACTCATTTTCCGCAGAGCTTTGTAAAAGCGGTAAAACTCTGCTGATTTCCATCATCCAATCATGTTCAAGAACAAATTACTTTATTTTCCTTGCACCTGATGTGGTAAAGCTTCACTTTGTAAAGAATACACAATTTTACTAAGCTCTGGGGGGATAATGAGTCCAACTGCACTAGCAAAGTGCACACTTTATTTGCCTCTAGTAAATCCACCCCAAAGACCTCTGTTTTTAATTTTGGGGAAATCTGGTAGCATCAATTTAAGCCCAGATTTAAGCAGCTATGCACTAGGGCTGGGGAAAAAATCGATTTGAAACTTGAATGGAGTTGAGAGGTCAAAACGATTCAAATTTTCAGCAAATCGATTTTTTTAGATTTTTTTTTTTTCACCAGGACCAGCGCTGACACCATGCAGGTCCTGAGGAGCTGCGGGCAGGAGTTTTTAGGTGAGGCTGCGGCTTCGGCCTAGTCCGCGAGGCCAGACGCCGCGGATTAGGCTGAAGCCACGGCCTCGCCTAAAAACTCCTCAGGACCGGCGCGGTGTCCATCAAAAAAAAAAAGAATTCGAATCGTGAATTGAGTTGTTTTTTTTTTTTTTTTTTTAAATCGCAGATATTTTTTTGGGAGAAAAAGGCCCAGCTCTACTATGCACCCAGTATTCACATTGAGAGAGAGAGGGAAGTAGCACTTTAAGGCAATCAGGGGTTTGTTGCATTGAGCAGCGCTGTCCAATCACAAGCTGGACCAAGTCCAAAGCCGGCCATGGATGGTTCGAATCTCGGCCAGTTCAGGAGGGACCAACCAAGATTCAGTCCATCAATCGACTTCAGTACAATCAGCCTGTCAGATTTTGCAGTACTGCTAGTGGCTATAATTGCTAGCAGTGATAATTGTGTTCTGTTGGCAGGGAAGGCCCCCTACCAGCAGAACGCAACAGCACTGCAGGAGGGATTCCCCCATCAACACAATCAGTCACAAGCACCTGTGGGTGCAAGAAAGAAAATTGTATTATCTATGGCTTGCCTTGGGCTGCTCATACACTGAATGAATAAAAACTAAAACCAATTCCTCCATCCACGCTGTACAGTGCAGATAGACCAATACTCCTGCTGGACTATTGTATTCTGCCTTAAAAAAAAAAAAATGATTGGTTAAAGTGGAGCTCCGGTTTCAAATACCTTGCTGGACAGACACAGGCTGCAGAGACTCCCTGTGTCTCGCCTACTTTGCACAAGAGCTTCATGTAAGGCATTTGGCACTCCTCTAAAGCTGCCTTTTGTAACCAGAAATGTGTTTTAGCCACTCGACCTTCGGAAGATTTACCCCCCTTCATGATCAGGCCATTTTTTGCAATACTGCTGTGCGTCGCTTTAACTGACGATTGCGCAGTCGTGCGACGCTGTACACAAAAATGATGTTCTTTTTTTGGGGAAAAAAAAATTATGTCTTTTTTTTCCCCACAAATAGAGCTTTCTTTTGGTGGTATTAGCTCACCGCTGCGTCCTTTTTTTTTTTTTTTTTTTTACACCATAAACGAAGACGATTTTGAAAACAAAACAATGTTTTTTACTTTCTGGGTTAAACATATCCAATAAAAAATATGTTAAACATCGAATTTCTTCATCAATTTAGGTCAATATGTACTCTGCTTCATATGTTTGGTAAAAAAAATCCCAATAAGTGTATATTGGCGGCGATCAGCGACTTATAAAACTGCGATATTGCGGCAGACAATCGGACACTAACTGATACTTTTTTGGGAACCAGTGACACCAATACAGTGACCACTGCTAAAAAATATACATTGTCACTGTACTAATGACACTGGCTGGGAAGGGGTTATCAGGTAAGATCAAAGGGGTAAATGTGTGCCTAGCCGGTGTTTTCTTACTGTGGAGAAGGGTGTTTTTTAGGGCAGGGCATGGATCCATGTCTTCCCTCCGGACAGAATGGCAATCTGCCTTCCTTACTTAGACAGACCGCCGTTCAGTCCACGCCCATCGGCTCCCTATGTGAATAGTCACAGGGGGTGCCAGCCGCCAACGGCGCGCATTATTGCCCGCTACCTGGAAGTGCATGATCATGTATGTATGTATATATGTATGTATGTATGTATGTATGTATATATATATATATATATATATATATGTATGTGTGTGTGTGTATATATGTATGTGTGTGTGTATATATATATATATATATATATATATATATATATATATATATATATATATATATATATATATATATATATACACACGTTTTAAAAAGTTTGGTGTTAAGATACTTGGATGAATTTCCTGGGAATACTGCCATGGTATTATGATTACTTGTTCTCTTCATGAACACTTTTTAATGTGTTTATTTTATGTTTCAAGCTTGCTCAGAAAGACAACTCTGAGTTAAACGTAACGCCTGGTGGACCCCGTGTTGCAGACACAGAAGCTCAGCAGGAAGTGGAGGAGCCCCCCAATAATACCCCAAGTTCATCAGATATGGATGTTACAAGTCCCCAGCAACGGAAAGAGTTTAAGACACCAACTGAAGTAAGGTGGGTGTTTTATAACATGTAAGTGACTTTGTTACAGACGTGAAAAAAATAAAAGGTAAAGTGGTTGTAACGGCTAAAGGGATGTTACCTTCATGTATTCTATGCATGAAGGTAATAAACCTTGTGAGTGCAGCTGCCCCCACAGCCCCCCTAATACTCACCTGAGCCCCATCTTGATCCATGTGCACTGGAGCCTTGGCTGTCCAGGGATTCCCTCTCCACATTGGCTGAGGCAGCAGTGGGAGACCGTTGGCTCCCACTTCTGTCAATCACATCCAGTGAGCCAATGAGGAGAGAGCAGGGGGCTGGGCCGAGCTGTGGCTCTTTGTGTCTCAGGGATGAGGAACGAGCATGCACCAGTGCCCACCATAGCAAGTGGTTTGCTGTGGGGGGGGGGGGGGGCACTGGTAAAGGGGGAGGAGCCAGGTGAGCCAGCAGAGTACCCAAGAAAAAGGATTGTGGCTGCTCTGTGCAAAAAAAAAATCTTCTGAAAGTGTTGGATGCCTGATCCTCCTTCCGTGATTCTCTCTGGTTCATTTCACTGCCCCCCCCCCCCCCAGACACAGTAGTGATGTAGAGACTGGCTGGACAAGCCATAGAGAACAAAGAGGGACCAGGTGTAGAACAAAAGTTTTTTTTTGTTAGCAATATAGAGCAAAGAACGGCTGTGCAGACACCAGGGAGGAAAGTATTTGTCTTTTACATGCTTTCTTTGTTCCTTTTTTTTTTTTTTTCTCTCAAAAGTGACAGTCATATTACCCACTTCGCCCATGACCAGCCCATTTTTTTGTTATTGGGCACTGCACTATTTTAATTGCGCAGTCATGCAACACTGTACCCATAATTCATAGGTTTTTTTTCACACAAATAGAGCTTTATTTTGGTGGTATTTGATCACCAATATTTTTTTTTTATTATATAAACGACAAAAAGGACGAAATAATAAAAAAATAAAAATAAAAAAAAGTTACTTTCTGCTATAAAACATATCCAATAAAAGAATACAAATCACATTTCTTCATAAATTTAGGCCAAAATGTATTCCGCTACATGTCTTTTAATAAAAAAAAAAAAAAAAAAAAAAAAAAAAAATCCCAATAATTGTATATTGATTGGTTTGTGTGAAAGTTATTGCGACTACAAACTATGCTAGTTATACAGGAATGTTTTTATTTTCATTTATTTTTTACTACTAATGGATGTGATCAGTGACTTATAGTGAGACCGCAAAAGTGCGGTGGGAAAACTGACACTAACTTGACATTGGGTCTGAACTGATACGGGCATCACCAGTGACACAAATTCAGTGATAATACTATACACTGTCACTGTACTAATGACACTGGCTGGGAAGGGGTTAACATCTTAGGTAATCAAAGGGTTAAATGTGTACCTAAACTATGTGTAATGTGTGCTGCTTTTTACTAAAGATCTCTTCGTTTCTTATCCCTGGTTTGCGACAGAGACAGAGAAATCGTTCCCTCTGTACAGAGCTCTGTGTTGATTGTCAACACGGGGCTCTGGGCTGTGATTGGACAAAGCTGATCAGCAGGTCCCTGTCATGAATCATTGGCTGGGACCTGCTGACAAACACGTCGGAAGTCGGCGAGGGTGCACATGCGTGCCCTGAACCTGGAAGAGGGCAGCGATGTTAGATGTAGGTCACTATGCCTGTAGGAGCTACCCGTCCGCAGTAGAATGCGGGCAAGGGGGTCCTAAAGTGGTTAAGGTCCTCGCCATTCTCAGCCTCACATCTGTGTGAGATAAAGGCACCAAGTAGCTCCTCCTGGCTGAGCAACCAAGCGGTGCCTGAAGTTCACAGGGAGTCCCTGCAAACAGCCGGCGGCAGAAGGAAAGGCGTTGGCCCTTGGGGATCCAGACATAGGCCTCCCCACCTTGAGGGGTGAATGTTTCTGTGGTACCGAATGAGGTTTTAGAATTGGTGGCCTCTTGGACCTGAAGTCATTTCTTAGGTTTGCTATAAGCAGGCACTGGTCTATTTTTCTGGGTACTAACCCAACCATCATCCATTTCTCCTGCCTTTAGGTCAGAAATAGACCGCGGCCCGGTTTATAGCCTTTCCGCCATAAAATCCACATGGAGATCACTATGTGAAGATCCGCACCCAGAGGCTAAATTCAGGGAACTTTGCGAGTCGCCTTTCTCTAAACGAGCCGCCCCCTCCCAAACTCCCTCTGCCGAAACCCTCACCAGTAAGAGGCCTCCTGCTTGCACCCCTAGGGAGGACTTGTCATCTTCAGAAGAACTTGGACAGCCCGGTCCTGCAATGACTCTCCACCAGCTGGTCATGGAACCCGACAGTCAGCAGGAGAATGAGATCGAAGAGGAGAGACCGAGCAAAGCTCCTTCCCCAAAAATTCAGAGCGCCAACTCAACTGTGCGAAGATTGTTCACTTCACCCCCAACAAACAAGAAGCGAAAACAGTGAGTAACTTTATAGAACGTTTTAAAAAAAATAAACTCCATAATAAAATGCTGCTTCTTTTTATTAAAGCGGTTGTAAACCCGCACAGATTTTTATTTATTTTTATTTTTTTTAAAACAACCTGCAAGGCAAAGGCATAATGAGCTAGTATGCAGCGCATACTAGCTCATTATGAAATACCTTAGTACGAGGCCTCGACATCTGATCACGGTCCACGCCGAGGGAGCTGACATGTTCCCTCTGCATTTTCTTCCGGGTATCGCGGCTCCGGCACTGTGATTGGCCGAAGCCGTGATTACGTCTTCTTCCCGGCAAGGTCTGGCAGTGTCTACCGGGCCTTCACAGCGCATGCGCGCTGACGTCAGCGGCTGCATGCAAAGTACATATCTCCTAAACCGTACAAGTTTAGGAGATATTTTTTTTACCTACAGGTAAGCCTTATTATAGGTTTAGCTGTAGGTAAAAGTTAAAAGAAAAGGATATACAACCGCTTTAATATTACGTTTTGTTGTTGGTGTCACACATGACAATGTGATGGATTCTAATGGAAGGGCTTTGTGAATTATAAATTATTCATAAAAGGGGGGAGGGGGGGTGATGAATTATTAATAGAATTCAGATACAGTGCCTCCTGCCGTTTTGGCAAATTTAATTAACTTTTATCAACCATATTAATTGAGTTCAGACACTTCGGGAAAATATACTCGCTACAATGTAACGCTCCTGAGTTCTCAGAGGTAATGTGATATATTATACCAAATCTATAAATTTTTTGCAAGCTGGTAGATGGATAAGCATCATTTTTTTTTATATACAAAGAATATTCATACAGATGCAATTCAAAAAGTGAAACTTGTATTATATAGATGCATTACACACAGAGTGATAGATTTCAGGCATTTCTTTTTTTTTTTTAATTTTGATGATTGGCCTGGCCACGCAAATGCTCTTCTGGAATCAAACATTCCCATAGACACCCTCCTAAACCTTGTGGACAACCTTCCCAGAAGAGTTGAAGCTGGTATATCTGCAAATGATGGGCCAACTCAATATTGAACCCTACGGACTAAGACTGGGATGGCATTAAAATTCATGTGTGTGTAAAGGCAGGCGTCCCAATACTTTTGGTAATATAGTGTATGTCTATTCCCTGAAACACTCTGTTTCATCCAATTTAATGACTGACTAGTAATTTCACACCTGAATTTCATGGTCTGAATAAATATTGGGTTTTTGTCGAAGATAGATTAGGATACATTACAAACTGCGCTCTCTCAACCCCATAACAACAAAACATACATATAGATAAAGTCCATAAAGAGTAAAATACATTTTGGTGCTGACTACAAATAAGTCCAAAAGTGAAGATATAACACTAAAAATAAACGTGCTCTTCCTCTCCCCCCAAAGGTATAGGCGTGCCACCAACTCGCCAGAGATTCGTGACTTCTATTACAGGAAGTCATACAGCGCCTTTTTGTCCTCAACTGGCATGTTATCTCATCAGGCTCTGGAGTCAGGCTCTCTGGTGTATCCAACAAAACGATCCGTGCACCTAGATAAGTAGACACCCGGATGCACAAACTCTGCATATGGCTCAATCGCATACAGAGAAGGAAAGAGGAGCCCCTCATAGTGTAGTCGATTTAATGAGTAACAGGATAAAAAATGCTCCAACACTGAGTAAAAGGTTCAGGCATTAAAATGAAAATGAATACGCAGATTTGCGTTCCACCTGCGCGTGGAAGTGACATGTCCCAGAGGTCCCGCCTAATGCGTTTTGTCAGCAATATTTGACGTCATCAGGGCACTGTGCCAAATGTGCTGAGGCCATACCGCTGCATTTTAAATGGACCCCTAAGATTTATCATTTAATTGCTGAGTTTTCTGAAATTGCCTTGTGCTTCTGGACTGCTAACTGTAAAACCTGCTGTCTTTGCAGTGATGCTTTAAGCAAATCCAACTTGGAGGAAGAGCAAGACACGTGGAGTGAAGAGGATGAACTGTTCAGGTCAAGAAGTAAGTTTAAGTTTGGTGCTGTCTACAGCAGGAGGGCAACATTTGAGTCTCCATAGGCCAAGACACTGTTCACCCCGCTAAATTGCAGAGCAATTGGAGTGATTCAGCTCTCTGGCCACTCTGCGCTGCTAGGGGGCAGTGTGGTGTGCTTTACCTCCTCCCTCCTCCCTCCTCCCTCCTCCCTCCTCCCTCCTCTCTCCTCTCTCCTCTCTCCTTTTGTATTCTGTGAATGAGTTCACTTGCTACAGTGACTGCATGTGATGAATCGATAAAGGACAATCCACAACTCCTTAAATCAGTCCAAATTTATTGTATCTCCATAAAAGTACAGCAGAGGCATAGTGATAGTTATTCTCCCAGCACTCAGAAAAATCTGTAAATTAAAGAGAAGTCCACCAGGTGGCATGCACCTTGTTGGTCTTAACCCATACACTTTATCCAGAACATTTTACAAAGTAGCTGAATTTCTAGAGTTTAGCTTTAAATAAGAGATAAACAAGCGAATGTGGTATTTGTTTCCCTGCTTTTTTTTTTCTTAGAGAGGTCTGCACCCCTTTTAATGTGTCATGTTACTTGTCACTCAGCATTGGTCATCTGGTGCATGGTAAAGGGACCGATCAAGGGCTTCATCTGAACACTTGTTCTGCAGAGCTCATACAACCATTAAATCGTCAGTATTTTCCACTGAAACATGATATAAAAAAATAGGATGGAGGACAAACGCCTAAAACAACAAATCTGGCAGGGGGGGAAAATGCATTCAGAAGGCTGCCGGATTTTATTTATTTATTTTTTTCTGCATAATGGCTTTTGTCGGCACAATTCTATATAACAGAAATGTTCAAATATTTTACAGATCAGAAAGCTGCGAGAGCCAACAACACAACCACCAATGGAATTAGAAAACAGGTAAGCTGAACTGTAAGTAGCGGACAAGCTACAGGCAACACCCAGGTGCCAAGCGGTGGCCCTGGCATACTTGGCTTTTAGAAATCATGGCTCCAATACAGAGGAAAAACGAAAACAATTGGATAGAATGGTGATTAACCACATAGGGACCGGAAGGATTTGCCCCCTTCATGACCAGGCCAATTTTTGTGATATGGCACTGCGTCGCTTTAACTGACAATTGCGCGGCCGTATGACATTGTACTCAAACAAAATTTATGTCCTTTTTTTTCCCCTCAAATAGAGATTTCTTTTGGTGGCATTTGATCACCTCCTGCGGTTTTTATTTTTTGCGCTATAAACAAAAAAAGGGTGACAATTTTGAAAAAAAATAACCCCAATTTTTTACTTTTTGCTATAATAAACATCCAAAAAAAAAAAATGTCGTCAGTTTAGGCCAATATGTATTCTACATATGTTTGGTAAAAAAAAAAATCGCAATAAGCGTATATTGATCAGTTTGCGCAAAAGTTATAGCTTCTACAAAATTGGGGATAGATTTATGGCATTTTTATTATTAATTTTTTACTAGTAATGGCGCTGATCTGTGATTTTTATTTATTTCTTTTTTGCTGGATTGCTGCGGACAGATCAGACACCTTTGACACTTTTGGGACCAGTGATATTTATACAGCGATCAGAGCTAAAAATAGCCACTGATTACTGTAAAAATGTGACAGGGAAGGGGTTAACACTAGGGGGCGATCAAGGGGGTTAAGTGTTTCCTAGGGAGGTGTTTCTGTGGGGGGAGTGTAGTGACTGGAGGAGGAGAGAGATCGCTGTTCCTGATCACTAGGAACAGGCGATCTCTCTCTACTCCCGTCAGAAGGGGGATCTGTTTGTTTACATAGGCAGATCCCCATTCTGGCTCTCTGTGGAGCGATCGCGGGTGCCCGGCGGCCGCGCTCATCCGCTCTGGTGTCCCGCCCCCTATCGCTCTTAAAGCGGCTGACGTACACGGAGGCTGATTCGCGCAGCCCTGCCAACCTGCCGCAGTTTGACGGTGGCTGGTCGGCAATCGGTTAAAGGTCTAAGAGGAGGCCAGCAGTCTGCCAACACTTAAGACCCCGTCCCCCCTCTATTGACATGGTCATGAATGTGAAGCCTGGTACACACTAAGAGCCCTTGCACACTGGGGCGGGGGGCGGCGTCGGCGGTAAAACGCTGCTATTATTAGCGGCGTTTTACCGTCGGTCTGCGGCCGCTAGCGGGGCGGTTTTACCCCCGCTAGCGGCCGAGAAAGGGTTAAATACCACCGCAAAGCGCCTCTGCAGAGGCGCTTTGCCGGCGGTATAGCCGCGCCGTCCCATTGATTTCAATGGGCAGGAGCGGTATACACACCGCTCCTTCACCGCTCCGAAGATGCTGCTGGCAGGACTTTTTTTACCGTCCTGCCAGCGCATCGCTCCAGTGTGCAAGCCCTCGGGGCTTTCACACTGGAATGCAAGGAGCGGCACTTTCGGGTCGGTTTGCAGGCGCTATTATTAGCACAATAGCGCCTGCAAACCGCCCCAGTGCTCTAATAGGTTTTTTTTTTTTTTCGTTTTAACACAGCTGGCTGAAGGTAAAAAAACTGATGGCTCTGATGGGAGCCGCTGTACTAACAATTTTTAATGGGCGATCTCCTATTGGCTGAGAGTGCTGATCGGGAGCCAATCGGCTGCTGGTTTTCCAACCTGCTTATCCGAAAGAAGCCAGCCAAGCATCCGGCTTCTGTCAGACCGGCTGCCATACACATGGGCCACATGTCGGAAGGTTGTTATTGAACTGGCTGATGTTGCCCAACCTTCGGCCCGCATGTACTAGGCTTTACAATTTCCTGTCCCTGTGCATGATCCTGGTGCCAGACTGTGGCCCTATGAAGGTGTATATAGTGGAGTAAGTATATTGCATTTCATTGGACACATCCGTGTTGACTTTGCACTGCGGCTGCGGTGTATCACAGAGTTCTCTGTTTAACTGCAACAGAAGAGAGGCCACAGGTTACATGACTTTTACCAGGTACTGTGGTTCCTCCCAAGTCCCTTCACTGGCCTGTAATGACATGGGGGGGGGGGGGGGGGGGAGCAGGTGGAGCTACTAAACAAACAAGTGCAGAGTTAGACCAAGAATCCAACACTTACAGAAGTGTCAGATTCTGAAGATTCTTCGGCCAACATTTTTTTCTGGACTTCACCAGAGATCAGCAGGATAGGCAACTGGATAGGTAAGTATTAAATGTCTACGTATTTAATAAACTGACTTCTGATCCTGACCTGTTGATCCTGCCAGCATTGGTGCTGCTAAAGCTGGTTGTCCATGTTGTGTGTGTTTTTTTTATTTTTATTTTTTTTCTCCCTTTTTTTCTGAGCACCCCCCCCCCCCCCCCCCGTCGCAGAATATGCAGTTCACTGGCCACAGCTCATCCCCTTATCTCTATACTTTTGTTTTGTTTTCGGTCCGCATCTCAAACAGTATTGAAGCCAAAGCATCTGCATAATCCACATGTGTCAAAGACAAGTCCCATGGGCATTATATGGCCCACCAGACCATTTTTTTGTGGTCCTTGCACCCAGGGATTTTTGTTTTTCAGCTGAACGTGGCAGTATTCTGCACATAGGGCACCCCTGAACTCTGCACATAGGGCACCCCTGTACTCTGCACTCTGTACTTAGCGCACCCCTGAACCCTGCATTCTGTGCATAGGGCACCCCTGAACTCTGCGCGTAGTGCACCCCTGAACCCTGCATTCTGTGCATAGGGCACCCCTGAACTCTGCGCGTAGTGCACCCCTGAACCCTGCATTCTGTGCATAGGGCACCCCTGAACTCTGCGCGTAGTGCACCCCTGAACCCTGCATTCTGTGCATAGGGCACCCCTGAACTCTGCGCGTAGTGCACTCCTGAACCCTGCATTCTGTGCATAGGGCACCCCTGAACCCTGCACAATGCACGTAGCGCATCCCTACACTCCAAACACAATGCACTCCTGGTATTTTCTGCCCCTTTAGGATCCTCCCACTGTGCAATTTGGCCACATCCACAGTTTGATGCAGATCGGTGAAGGGGCGTGGTTGAGTTCCTGCATCTATTCTCTGAAAGAAAAAAGTCCTGAATAAATTTTATATAATCTTACAGATACAACCGGCCCTTTGAGGGCAACCATAATGCTGATGCGGCCCATAATGAAATTGAATTTGGCACCCCTGGCATAATTCATCAACTAGCATAAGGAGAGCAAAAAGGAGAGTTCAGCGATGGCAGCCTCAATTCTTTTGTAATGACAGATTCCCTTTAGAGATTATGACATTCAGTTACACTAAATATAGGGTGGTGTTTGCAAAAATGCTACAATATTATTATACCTTTCATATGTACATCAAACTTTTTTCTTGTCTTTCAGAAATGGACTGTAGAGGAAACGGAATGGATTAAACTCGGAGTGCAGGAACTAGGTGAAGGCAACTGGGCGAAAATACTGAAAAAATTCCCTTTCCATAACCGGACTGGTGTTATGATTAAGGACAGGTGGAGGACAATGAAAAAACTCTCTATTGTATAATAGTCCCAGCCCAATTACTACCCAATTTTATGGCGTCATTTTGTAACCGAGGAAGAGATAACTGAGCTATTGCACACGGCGGACAGATATTCACCGGCCGTTTCTTTATTCTGATTTGGCCTTCGGAGAAACCAATGCAATTTTCAGTTTAACATTTTTATAGAATATCATCTCCTAAGTGACTGCAGGATATGGTGGTTTTGAGGCTTAGTGTCCATTAGGAATAGGCACCTGTGTGCTGGGGACACACATCCTGTTGGGGGGGAGGGGGAATCATACTTCGGTCCATTCTTTATACACTCTTCATAGTTTTTTTGCACACATTTATACGTAAGTTGCGGTCTGTCAAAAAATCGTTTTCTTCGGATTCACGTATCTCACCTGTCAAGACCCTACGTCGTGTGGTCCAGCAAGACCGACCCCACGTCGTGTGGTCCAGCAAGACCGACCCCACGTCGTGTGGTCCAGCAAGACCGACCCCACGTCGTGTGGTCCAGCAAGACCGACCCCACGTCGTGTGGTCCAGCAAGACCGACCCCACGTCGTGTGGTCCAGCAAGACCGACCCCACGTCGTGTGGTCCAGCAAGACCGACCCCACGTCGTGTGGTCCAGCAAGACCGACCCCACGTCGTGTGGTCCAGCAAGACCGACCCCACGTCGTGTGGTCCTACAGCAAAGCCGACCCTACGTCGTGTGGTTCCGACCCTACGTCGTGGGGTCCAGCAAGACCGACCCTACGTCGTGTGGTTCCGACCCTACGTCGTGGGGTCCAGCAAGACCGACCCTACGTCGTGTGGTTCCGACCCTACGTCGTGGGGTCCAGCAAGACCGACCCTACGTCGTGTGGTTCCGACCCTACGTCGTGGGGTCCAGCAAGACCGACCCTACGTCGTGTGGTTCCGACCCTACGTCGTGGGGTCCAGCAAGACCGACCCTACGTCGTGTGGTTCCGACCCTACGTCGTGGGGTCCAGCAAGACCGACCCTACATCGTATGAAAAGGAAAACTCTAGTTATGTGTGGAAAATCTATGCATTTAGTGCCAAAATTGAATTCAGTGAGGCTGTTTGGTTAGGGATATGGACGCCGCTGTTGCTCACTTGTTTATTTAAAGAAGTCTTAACACAACAAAACACTTTGATGCCATAGCGCTAAGGGATTCATGAGAAAGGGAATGGACTGTGGTGGATGGTGACCATTAGCGCTCTCCCAAGACAGGAATGTTCTGCCAATGCTGCCCTCTGGAGATTGGGGAAATCTTGAATAACACAAAGAAAACAAAGGCGCACAGGCCTAGTGCATTACCATCAACACTTTTAGAATATAAAAACGGACGAGCACATACTTACAAGAGCCAAGGTATACCAGTGTTGTACAAAACCCAGGAGACAGAATGGTATTCCAGAAGGTCCTGACACGAGACACCACTGCTGAGGTGTTTCGAGGAACATGCCCTGTTCTTTAGAACAAACCAAGCAACTTACTCTGAGGAAGAGAGAGTGTTCCTCGAAACACGTCAGCGGTAGTTTGACACCTGTGTTTTTTACGCTGTTGTACCTTGGTTTATGTAAGTATGTATTCTGTCTGTTTTTATATTCTAACAAAGTATTGACGGCAATGCACTAGGCCTGTGCGGCCTTCTGTTTTTTGTTTGTGTTTTTATTTTTTAAAGAAGTGCTTGTTCCATCCTTATACTTCCTATTTGTTTGAGTTAGTGGCCCGGAAGAAGAATGGACCATATCCGGTCCACCAACACCTGATACAGGCATGATTGTTCAGGTCAGTAGCTCGCCAAATAGTAGAGGAAGGATAGAAATGTTGGCCTTAGGGAAATGAACTGTCCAAGATAAATGAGCTCCCTTATTTGTACCTAGACAGGTTTCCTTTATGGTCATTGTTGAAAACTCTGCCCACAGTGTAATATAAAAAATATATATTTTTTTATTATCCGTATTCTTTTTTGTTTTGATTTGTCCATGTATTATTGTCTTGTCCTTTTTTAATACAGAAGTTTGTGTCAGTTGTTTATTAATCAATAAACTGCAGGAGTTTATTGTACAGGAATAGATGTGTGAGTGGCTGTTGGTTTGTGTGGTTTCTATGGCTGTGTATTGAGGGGTTAGGGAAGCATTTTACTGACAGATATCTCAGGCTTTTTATTGTGCTAATGAGGGGACTAAAGCAGGGGTGGCCAACCGCTGGCCTCTGATGTGGCCCACGACCCTCTGCTCTGCGTTGTCGGGTCAATAAGCCCAGATAGCGGGTTCCCGACCCACCATCCCAGAGCATCAGAGTTCTAAATGGAACCGGCGCTAGAGGAAGCACGGCTGTCTAGGGAGCAGAGCCGTATAAGCCGATGGTTTACGTATAGTGCCAGCTCCTGTCACAGGCGGTGTGATATCTCCTTGCCTTATTTCTTCTGCACTGGTTACTGAGGTGCTTTTAAACTGATCCGCAGGTTGAGCGCAGTACTCCTGCAGGTTACCTGCACTGACCCATAGACTCCTGTCATTACCTGTACTGAGCCATAGACTTCTATTATTACCTGTACTGAGCCATAGACTCCTGTCATTACCTGTACTGAGCCATAGACTCCTGTCATTACCTGCACTGAGCCATAGACTCCTGTCATTACCTGCACTGAGCCATAGACTCCTGTCATTACCTGTACTGAGCCATAGACTTCTATTATTACCTGTACTAAGCCATAGACTTCTGTCATTACCTGTACTGAGCCATAGACTCCTGTCATTACCTGTACTGAGCCATAGACTCCTGTCATTACCTGCACTGAGCCATAGACTCCTGTCATTACCTGCACTGAGCCATAGACTCCTGTCATTACCTGTACTGAGCCATAGACTCCTGTCATTACCTGTACTGAGCCATAGACTCCTGTCATTACCTGTACTGAGCCATAGACTCCTGTCATTACCTGTACTGAGCCATAGACTCCTGTCATTACCTGTATTGAGCCATAGACTTCTATTATTACCTGTATTGAGCCATAGACTTCTGTTATTACCTGTACTGACCCATAGACTCCTGTCATTACCTGCACTGAGCCATAGACTCCTGTCATTACCTACACTGAGCAATAAACTCCTGTCATTGTGGCCTGTGACCAGTTACCAAGTCTCTAAAGTGGCCCTCACTTTTCCAAAGGTTGGGCACCCCTGGACTAAAGTCCTATAAAATTATATAACTCCTGTCATTACCTGTACTGAGCCATAGACTCCTGTCATTACCTGTACTGAGCCATAGACTCCTGTCATTACCTGTACTGAGCCATAGACTCCTGTCATTACCTGTACTGAGCCATAGACTTCTGTCATTGCCTACACTGACCCATAGACTCCTGTCATTACCTGCACTGAGCCATAGACTCCTGTCATTACCTGTACTGAGCCATAGACTCCTGTCATTACCTGTACTGAGCCATAGACTTCTATTATTACCTGTACTAAGCCATAGACTCCTGTCATTACCTGCACTGAGCCATAGACTCCTGTCATTACCTGTACTGAGCCATAGACTCCTGTCATTACCTATACTGAGCCATAGACTTCTGCTGTTACCTGTACTGAGCCATAGACTCCTGTCATTACCTGTACTGACCCATAGACTTCTATTATTACCTGTACTGACCCATAGACTCCTGTCATTACCTGTACTGAGCCATAGACTCCTGTCATTACCTGTACTGAGCCATAGACTCCTGTCATTACCTGTACTGAGCCATAGACTTCTGTCATTGCCTACACTGACCCATAGACTCCTGTCATTACCTGTACTGAGCCATAGACTCCTGTCATTACCTGTACTGACCCATAGACTCCTGTCATTACCTGTACTGAGCCATAGACTCCTGTCATTACCTGTACTGACCCATAGACTCCTGTCATTACCTGCACTGAGCCATAGACTCCTGTCATTACCTGCACTGAGCCATAGACTCCTGTCATTACCTGCACTGAGCCATAGACTCCTGTCATTACCTGCACTGAGCCATAGACTCCTGTCATTACCTGCACTGAGCCATAGACTCCTGTCATTACCTGCACTGAGCCATAGACTCCTGTCATTACCTGCACTGAGCCATAGACTCCTGTCATTACCTGCACTGAGCCATAGACTCCTGTCATTACCTGCACTGAGCCATAGACTCCTGTCATTACCTGCACTGAGCCATAGACTCCTGTCATTACCTGCACTGAGCCATAGACTCCTGTCATTACCTGTACTGAGCCATAGACTCCTGTCATTACCTGTACTGAGCCATAGACTCCTGTCATTACCTGTACTGAGCCATAGACTCCTGTCATTACCTGTACTGAGCCATAGACTCCTGTCATTACCTGCACTGAGCCATAGACTCCTGTCATTACCTGTATTGAGCCATAGACTTCTATTATTACCTGTACTGACCCATAGACTTCTGTTATTACCTGTACTGACCCATAGACTTCTATTATTACCTGTACTGACCCATAGACTCCTGTCATTACCTGCACTGAGCCATAGACTCCTGTCATTACCTACACTGAGCAATAAACTCCTGTCATTGTGGCCTGTGACCAGTTACCAAGTCTCTAAAGTGGCCCTCACTTTTCCAAAGGTTGGGCACCCCTGGACTAAAGTCCTATAAAATTATATAACTCCTGTCATTACCTGTACTGAGCCATAGACTCCTGTCATTACCTGTACTGAGCCATAGACTCCTGTCATTACCTGTACTGAGCCATAGACTCCTGTCATTACCTGTACTGAGCCATAGACTCCTGTCATTACCTGTACTGAGCCATAGACTCCTGTCATTACCTGTACTGAGCCATAGACTTCTGTCATTGCCTGTACTGAGCCATAGACTTCTGTCATTACCTGTACTGAGCCATAGACTTCTATTATTACCTGTACTAAGCCATAGACTCCTGTCATTACCTGCACTGAGCCATAGACTCCTGTCATTACCTGTACTGAGCCATAGACTCCTGTCATTACCTACACTGAGCAATAAACTCCTGTCATTGTGGCCTGTGACCAGTTACCAAGTCTCTAAAGTGGCCCTCACTTTTCCAAAGGTTGGGCACCCCTGGACTAAAGTCCTATAAAATTATATAACTCCTGTCATTACCTGTACTGAGCCATAGACTCCTGTCATTACCTGTACTGAGCCATAGACTTCTGTCATTGCCTGTACTGAGCCATAGACTTCTGTCATTACCTGTACTGAGCCATAGACTCCTGTCATTACCTGTACTGAGCCATAGACTTCTATTATTACCTGTACTAAGCCATAGACTCCTGTCATTACCTGCACTGAGCCATAGACTCCTGTCATTACCTGTACTGAGCCATAGACTCCTGTCATTACCTACACTGAGCAATAAACTCCTGTCATTGTGGCCTGTGACCAGTTACCAAGTCTCTAAAGTGGCCCTCACTTTTCCAAAGGTTGGGCACCCCTGGACTAAAGTCCTATAAAATTATATAACTCCTGTCATTACCTGTACTGAGCCATAGACTCCTGTCATTACCTGTACTGAGCCATAGACTCCTGTCATTACCTGTACTGAGCCATAGACTCCTGTCATTACCTGTACTGAGCCATAGACTCCTGTCATTACCTGTACTGAGCCATAGACTCCTGTCATTACCTGCACTGAGCCATAGACTCCTGTCATTACCTGTACTGAGCCATAGACTCCTGTCATTACCTGTACTGAGCCATAGACTTCTGTCATTGCCTGTACTGAGCCATAGACTTCTGTCATTACCTGTACTGAGCCATAGACTCCTGTCATTACCTGTACTGAGCCATAGACTTCTATTATTACCTGTACTAAGCCATAGACTCCTGTCATTACCTGCACTGAGCCATAGACTCCTGTCATTACCTGTACTGAGCCATAGACTCCTGTCATTACCTATACTGAGCCATAGACTTCTGCTGTTACCTGTACTGAGCCATAGACTCCTGTCATTACCTGTATTGAGCCATAGACTTCTATTATTACCTGTACTGACCCATAGACTTCTGTTATTACCTGTACTGACCCATAGACTCCTGTCATTACCTGTACTGAGCCATAGACTCCTGTCATTACCTGTACTGAGCCATAGACTCCTGTCATTACCTGTACTGAGCCATAGACTTCTGTCATTGCCTACACTGACCCATAGACTCCTGTCATTGCCTACACTGACCCATAGACTCCTGTCATTGCCTACACTGACCCATAGACTCCTGTCATTACCTGTACTGAGCCATAGACTCCTGTCATTACCTGTACTGAGCCATAGACTTCTATTATTACCTGTACTAAGCCATAGACTCCTGTCATTACCTGTACTGAGCCATAGACTTCTATTATTACCTGAGGATTACCTGCACCGTAGACTTCTGTTTATTACCTGCACTGAGCCATAGAGTCCTGTTATTACCTGCGGGTTTGGTGTACTTTCTGAAAGCACACCAAAACTCCCGAATACAGGAGTTCAATATAATTTAGAGGATTTTCTGCTGTATTGACCACATCACTATGTTGCAATATTTAAAGGTAAAGAATGCAGGAGCTTTGATGTATTTTCAGAAAGTGCACCACACCTGAAGCATATAATAGAATTCTATGGAAAAGTGCAGCTAACCCGCAGGAAAGCCTTAGACTTGGGGCCCCTTTCACACAGTCGGATTGATCAGGTCCACCTGTCAGTTTATTAGGTGGACCCCTCCATTCACCTCTATGGAGCAGCAAATGTAAAAAGACATTTACACCCGCCTACCTCTAATCCGAGCCGTTTAAAAAAAAAAAAAAAAAAACAGAAGGGGATCCGTCCTTTTCCATCTGGGCAGATCGAAGGGCCTGTAGAGTAGAGCGGTCTGTGTATGCAGAGCGGACCTGTCGTCATCCACCCCTCTGCTCATTGTGGCCTGTGACCAGTTACCAAGTCCCTGAAGTGGTCCTCACTTTTCCAAAGGTTGGGCACCTCTGGACTAAAGTCCTATAAAATTATATGATTTTATACCGCCTTTCCTACATTTTATCCTATACTGTATGCAGCCTTTCTCAACCTTTTCACTCCAGAGGAATCCTTGTAATGGTTTTCAGGTCTCGGGGAACCCCTTCTGAAACCATTCTATCTACAGGTCTTAGGTCTTGATACATTAGATAGGGCTACACCCGGAGTATTTGACCGAAGCAAAGAAAAACGTGTTTTTTGTTTTTTTTTTGGGGGGGGGGGGTAGTTTTAATTTTCAGTATTTTTTTTTTTATATGTAATAAAAAACCCAGTGGTGATCAAATACCACCAAAAAGAAAGCTTTGTGTGGGGGAAAAAAATGATAAAAATGTCATTTGGGTACAGTGTTGCATGACCGTGCAATCTCCAATTAACCACTTCAATACCGGGGGGCACTTATACACCTTCCTGCCCAGGCCAATTTTCAGCTTTCATCGCTGTCGCAAATTAAATGACAATTGTGCGGTCGTGCTACGCTGAACCCAACCAAATTTTTTATCATTTTGTTCCCACAAATAGAGCTTTCTTTTGGTGGTATTTGATCACCTCTGTGATTTTTATTTTTTTATTTTTTGCGCAACAAATAAAAAAAAGACCAAAATTTTGAAAAAAAAAAAGTCTCTTTGTTTCTGTCAAAACATTTTTTTATAAGTATGTTTTCTTCTTTAATGACGGGCACTGATAAGGCAGCACTGATGAGCACCGATGAGGTGGCACTGATAGGCGGCACTGATGGGTACTTATGGGTGGCACAGATGGGCACTGATAGGTGGCATTGCTGGGCATCACTGGTTTTTATTGTGCCACAGAGGTGCCAGTCAGTGCCCATTTGTGGGCACTGATTGGCATATGTTTGGCATCAATTTTCACATGTGGATGGCCATGGGGGATGTACCTGGCCATCCACATGCTGGGGGCTTCCCTGGTGGTCCTGGGTGGGCATCCTCAGGGAGCTGCACTGATAAACAATCAGCACAGACCCCCCCCTGTCAGGAGAGCCGCCGATCGGCTCTCCTCTACTCTCGTCTTTCAGACGCAAGCAAGGAAAAGCTGATCACCGGCTCTTCCTGTTTACATCGTGATCAGCCGTGATTGGACACGGCTGATCACATGGTAAAGAGCCTCCTATGGAGAGACATAGGAGAACAAAACAATTGGGAGGCAGAGAGGGCGTGATCACCCACAGGAAGTACCTGAACACGGACCCTTCACAGTAGGATCACTAGGTATTACTTTTAATGAAAGCTGTTTAACCATTTCCCACGCAGGGTACGTCCTCGGGGTTCCAGTGGTTATACCGGGATGGTGGGCGCACCTACAGGCATCGTCCTGGTATCATTTATTTCAGCCAGCGATTCCGTTTCAGGCACAAGTGATCTGAGTGGCTAATTAGCCACAAGATCACTTCTGCGTGTGGCCGAAGGGTGTCCCCCTCCCGGGCTCTCCTTTTCCTATGGTGGAGGGTGGGAGCGATGCTGCGGCGATGGCTGCCCTGTATAAAGAGAGAGAGAGGAACTGATGATGTTCTCTCTCTCTCTAACCCTGGAAACCGGGAGCAACCAGTAGTCCGTCACTTCTGGTTCTGCCCCTTTGTTTACCTTGCCACCAGCGGCCAGGAAAGCAGCTGATTGGACTGATCTCTGTCTGATCGACTGCATGGGGGGGGGCCAGAGGAGAGATTTGGGGTCTAATAGACCCCAAATCTCTCCATTAAGAGGACCTTTCATGGCCCAGGCTGTCACAAGGGATGTTGTTCATCCCTTGTGATGGCAATAAAGTTAGTACAAAAAAATTTGTATCAAATAACATTTTTTTTTTTTAAAGCGCCCCTGTCCCACCGTGCTTAACGTGCAAATGCGACCGAATATGTAAATGGCGATCGCACCACGCATGAGGTATTGTCACAAACGTCAGAGCGAGAGCAATAATTCTACCACCAGACCACCTGTGCAGCTCTAAACTGGTAACCTGTAAAGGCGTTTAGAACATCGTCTATGGAGAATTGCAAGCACCGTAGTTTGCCGCCATTCTACCAGCAGACACAATTTTAAAGCATGACATGTTGGGTATCTATTTGCTCGGCGTAACGTCTTTAACTACTTGCCGCCCGCCCACTATCATATGACGGCGGGACGGTGCAGCTGTAGTTCTGGGCGGACGTCATATGAAGTGATCGCCTTCCCGGCCCCCCCAGGGGGGGCACGCGCACGCCGCACGCTGGGGACCCGATGAGCGTACCTGGCGGCCGCGATGTCCGCCGGGCGCCCGTGATTGCCGGGTAACAGAGCAGGACCGTGGATCTGTTTATGTAAACGCACAGATCCACGTCCTGTCAGAGGAGAGGAGACCAAAGGTGTGTGCCTTGTACAGAGAAACACCGATCGGTCTCCTCCCCTTGTGAGTCCCCTCCCCCTACACTTAGAATCACTCCCTAGGAACATAATTAACCCCTCGATCGCCCCCTAGTGTTGCCAGTCACATTTACACAGTAATCAATGCATTTTTAATAGCACGGATCGCTGTATAAATGTGAATGGTCCCAAAAATGTGTCAAAAGTGTCCGATGTGTCCGCCGCAATATCGCAGTCACGAAAAAATCGTAGATCGCCGCCATTAGTAAAAAAAAAAATACTAAAAATGCTATAAATCTATCCCCTATTTTGTAGACGCTATAACCAATCCATATACGCTTATTGCGATTTTTTTTACCAAAAATATGTAGAAGAATACGTATCGGCCTAAACTGAGGAAAAAATTTGTTTAAAAAAAAAAAATTGGATATTTATTATAGCAAAAAGTAAAAAATATTGTTTTTTTTTTTTTTCAAACTTGTCACTCTTCTTTTGTTTATAGCGCAAGAAATAAAAACCGCAGAGGTGATCAAATACCACTAAAAGAAAGCTCCATTTGTGGGGAAAAAAAATATAAAAATTTAATTTGGGTACAGTGTTGCATGACCGCGCAATTGTTATTCAAAGTGCGACAGCACTTTTTTTTTTTTTATTCATGAAAGTTTTTTTTTTTTTTCCCAAAAAAAATTGCAATTGAAAAACAGCTGCGCAAATACTGTGTGACATAAAAAATAGCAAAACCCACCATTTTATTTTACAGGGTCTCTGCTTTCGAAAAAAATAAATAAATAAAAGAAAATATGTTTGGGGTTATAAGTAATTTTCCAGCAAAAAAAAAAAAAAAAAAATAGATTTTTACATGTAGGGGAGAGGTGTCAGAAATGGGCCGGATACGAAAGGGTTAAAATATTAAATATGAGATCTGAACTCTCTTAACATATTTATTACTCGGGTTTTAGTAAATACATTTCCTTACACTTCAGTTATACTTCTTGTACCCGGCTCTAAGCAGTTGTCATTGCTGAGTCTTGGCTGGGTGGTGCTGCCCCCCCCCCCCCCTCTCTGGTTAATGATTGCCGAGGTCGGCTCTGGGATCCAGCAGTCGGTCGTCTCTCTTTTCTCGGCCGGCACACATCATGCTCCTCGCAGTCTTTCTCCTCTTGTCCCTTTTTCTCCAAGGTTCGCCGCAGAAGACCGAGCCTCTGAGCAGCGCCAACTCCCAGCCCTTATTCCGCGGAGCTGACCGCTACGACTTTGCCATCTTGGTGGGACCGGCGGGCTCAGAATGCTTCTACCATTTTGCCCATCAAAGCAGCTATTTCTACTTTGGATATGAAGTAAGTTGAATGTCTCCAGTATTTTAGACTCATCAGTTATTCTATGACCAGGCTGACTTACATCTGGTATAGGTAAGATAAATATCATTGATTATCAATCACTATTCCAGTAGGAGGAACAATGTAACATCTGCTTTTGTACATCACTTATTTTGTTAGGATTTAATCTTTTGTATATCATTCGGCCTCAGGCACTTATCTCCACATAAGGTGCGACCATATAACCTATGACCAGATGTGCTTTCCCATTGGTGCTTGTCCTCTTATCCAGGCTACCGGGGTCTTTGTCTAAATTGAGTCGCTGCCTTTTAGCCACTAGCGTTACACTTATGGCAAGATACTTGCACCATCACTGGTCAAGTAGGTATGAATTCTAAGTTCCATCATGTACATGGAGCTCCTATTGGCATTGGACAGTAGACCCACATCGGTCAAATAACATTTGGCCTTACTAGATAGCCTATGGTGCAGCCATTCTCAACCAGAGGTGGCGAGGGGCTTCTTGAGCTGTGGCTAACTGACCTCCCATGTGATGGCGCCTACATAGTTCCAGATCAAACTCCTCTCTGCAGAACCAGTGCTAAGGGGAACATTCTTCCCAACTGACCACCACCAATGGAAGGAACTTTTTCCCCTAGACCACCAATGGACTAATTTTGGCTGGGGTTCCGTGAGACCGAACGTTTATTGCAAGGGTTCTTTTCGGGGTAAAAAGGTTAAAGAGGCCGCCATAGAAGTTTCACAAAGCCATTGTTGACCAGGGTTCCTCCAGAGGTGGCGAGGGGCTTCTTGAGCTGTGGCTAACTGACCTCCCGTGTGATGGTGCCTACATAGTTTCAGGTCC
Source organism: Lithobates septentrionalis (assembly GCA_037952835.1). Lineage (NCBI taxonomy): Eukaryota > Metazoa > Chordata > Amphibia > Anura > Ranidae > Lithobates > Lithobates septentrionalis. The sequence continues at coordinate 52,592 of JBBDGP010004949.1, forward strand.
AACACACCACTTGTCAGAGCCAGAGCCATGACTGTAAGCATTCTTCCCACTTGCCATTACCAATGGAAGGAACTTTTCCCCAAAGACCACCAATGGGCTAATGTTAGCAGAGGTTCCAGAAGACCTAAAAATGATGGCAAGGTTTCCTTTGGGAGTAAAAAGGTTGAGAAAGGTTTCTATAGAAGCTCCCCAAAGGGGTCATCAAAACAAATTGTGAGAGTTAAGATTTTTACTTTAATAAAATTCATATAATGTTTATACATTGGTATATTGTTTACCGATAAAAGTCAAAATTATGTCTTTTTTCCCCCCCCTAATATTCCAGTAGCTACGGTAGGATGTGGTGCCCCCCCGGTGAATATTTTGGCATTGATCCCATTTTCTCTAGATCGGTGGTCTCCAAATTGTGGCCCGGGGGCCAGATGCGGCCCTTTGCTTGCCTTTATCCGGCCCTTGGGACACTATTCCTCCCACTAACGCCACCAATAGGGGCATAATTCCTGCCACTGACACCAATGATGGGGCACTATTCCTGCCACTGACACCAATGATGGGGCACTATTCCTGCCACTGACACCAATGATGGGGCACTATTCCTCCCACTCACACCAATGATGGGGCACTATTCCTCCCACTGACACCAATGATGGGGCACTATTCCTCCCACTGACACCAATGATGGGGCACTATTCCTCCCACTGACACCAATGATGGGGCACTATTCCTCCCACTGACACCAATGCTGGGGTGTTATTTCGCCCATTAAAGATGTTTACTCCCACTGACACTGGGACATTTTCTACTCCCTCTGACCACAGTCCGGCCCCCCTGAAGTCTGAAGAACCGTAAACTGGCCCCTTGTTTTAGAAAGTTTTTGGAGCCCCTTGCTTTAGATAATTGGGAGTGTGAAATTGTCCACTACAACTCACACTTAAGAACAGAGTCAGCGTGACGTCACCCTGGTCACAGAAACCTTCGGGCGGCCGTCTTGCTGCTCACGGCATGCTGCCACCTACTGTCTGGAGGACCTGTCGGCAATCCCACATCACTGCATGGCCAGTTAACCCTTTCTTATGCTATCCAAAACTTGAAAATATTTTTTTTTGGCTGGAGTTGCACTTTAAAAATTCAAATCGTTCCAACTTACATACAAATTCAACTTGAGAACAAACCTACAGAACCGATCTTGTTCATAACCCGGGGACTGCCTATAAATCTGCCCCCCACCCATCATGTGGTTTTCAATTTTGAGAAATCAGACTTGTTAGTGGAAATCCATCAAAGCCAACCTAGATGAAAAGCATCGATCGATTTCCACATGGATTTCTAATGATTGCTCACTTGGATCTGTGAATGAAGCCCCACTGGTGGTAGATTGATGGATGGAAAGATTCAAACATTGGAAGTGTATAGGTAGCAGTAGGAAAACTGCCCTGGCAGGCGGGCAGCCACCCTGCAGTGAGGGAGCGATGAGAAACAAGATGCTTTTTGGGGCTTCAAGCAGCGACAGATCACCCCATTGGTGGAAACGCTCTCAGGTTTGTGTAACAAGGCAGCTTAAGGCGGCAGGGTTCTGTGTAAAGTATAGTAATCTAGAGCAGGGGTCTCCAAACTTTCTAAATAAAGGTCCTTCAGACGTTAGTGGGACCGTACTGTGACCATTGGGAGTAGAAAATGGCCCATCTTTGGTGTCAGAGAGAGGAATTGTGCCCCATAGTTTGTGTCATTGGGAGGAACTGTGCCCCATCCTTGATATCATTGGGCACTGTTGTTGGTGTCATTGGGAGGAATTGTGCTCCATCATTGGTGTCACTGGGAGGAATTGTGCTCCATCATTGGTGTCATTGGGAGGAATTGTGCTCCATCATTGGTGTCATTGGGAGGAACTGTGCCCTTCCTTGATGTCATTGGGCACCGTTGTTGGTGTCACTGGGAGGAATTGTGCCCCATCATTGGTGTCACTGGGAGGAATAGTGCTCCATCATTGGTGTCACTGGGAGGAATTGTGCCCCATCATTGGTGTCACTGGGAGGAATAGTGCTCCATCATTGGTGTCACTGGGAGGAATTGTGCCCCATCATTGGTGTCACTGGGAGGCATTGTGCCACATTGTTGTCAGTGGGAGGAACTGTACCCCGGCATTGGTGTTATTGGACCCCGTTGGTGTCAGTGGGAGGAACTGTTTCCTATTGTTAGTGTCATTGGGAGAAATTGTGCCAGATCATAGGTGTGATTGGGCCCTATTGTTGGTGTCTTTGGGAGGAACTGTGCCCCATTTTTGGTGTCTTTGGGAGTAATTGTTCCCCATTGTTGGTGTCATTGGGAGTAATTGTTCCCCATTGTTGGTGTCATTGGGAGTAATTGTTCCCCATTGTTGGTGTCATTGGGAGTAATTGTGCCAGATCATAGGTGTCATTGGGCCCCATTGTTGGTGTCACTGGGGTGGAACTGTGCTCCATCGTTGGTGTCATTGGTAGGATTTGTGCTCCATCATTGGTGTCATCTATAGGAATTGTGCCCCATCGTTGGTGTCATTGGGAGGAATTGGGTCCCATTGTTGGTGTCGTTGGGAGTAATTGTGCCCCATTGTTGGTGTCATTGGTAGGAATTGTGCCCCTTTGTTGGTGTCAGTAAATGTAATTCGCGCCCCAAGGGCCCGATAAAAGCAAGCAAGGAGGGGGTCACTAAAGGGGGGAGGGAAGGTGTGGGGAAGGGAAGAAAGAAGGGTAAGGGGGTACAGAAAAGGGGTAATGCTATACACTACACTATAAAGATGGGAGGGTTAAGGGATGTCTTTTTTTTTTTTTTTAGGGGTGGGTGATTGGGGGGAAACGACGGAATACCCTTAACATTTCTGGAAGGTATTATGAGATTGATCCATGTGTTATGTTGATGGTGGTTATTATGTGTTTTGTTTTATATATATATATATATATATATGTATGTATGTGTGTGTGTGTGTGTGTGTGTGTGTGTGTGTATGTATGTTAAGCATGTTTATATATAAGGTCTTGAAATTAAATGTTATGGAAGGATTTTATGTGAAAAATATCCTAATAAAAACGAAAGCAGGCAAAGATCCGCACTGTGGAGACCTCTGATCTAGAGAGCAACCCGATCTTTCTTCTTCTGGTTGTCTTGACTCTACAGTCGTCGTGTTTTGATCGCTGTGTTACAAGAGCCCCGGCGGATATCCCTTTCATCGGTCTCTAAATTTAAATTTTATATGACACGACACGTATCGGGCGAGAGGTCTGGACCTGTAAAGGAGGGAGAAACCTTTTCTGTAGAAGTTTGTGATGACGATGATATTGCTGGGAACACAACATCTGCTGCCAACCCAAATTTCCTTATCACCTGCAGCAAGGTGACCTCCTCCTGCAACCGTCCCCCACAACAAATACAGGCCTGGCCTAATGTAATCCAAGATAACTAGTAAGGGTTTCTTTATTATCAGCAACACTTAAAATAGAGGGGTTTTTTTTGTTTTTTTTTGTAATACTGGAGGTCCTCAGTTGCCTTTTAAAGGTGTCCTTCTATTTTATTACACAGAACTTCATTTCTGAACTTATTTGTTTTGGTGTCTTTGTATGGATTGCATGAGTTGTTACCGACATATCCACACGTGGAATGCCAAGTCAGCAATACATTATAAGAACAATAGAAATGTCTCTAGCTCACACCCACCCTTGAGGAAGGAGGTACACATACTCTAAAACGCGTCGGGTGCAAGAGTACTTTTTAATATTGTAAACACATCGATGCAAAAAATGCTTAATCTGCATTCCAAATAATAGATGTTACACTATTGTCGTGTTTTTACTGTTTCAACTCAATAAATTATATTTGTATTAGAAATACTTTTATATTCTTTTATGTGCTTTAAAAGTCCACCACTAGGGGATTTTTCTTGTTTAGTTACCGACATGTGGGGAACATTTCATGTCAATATCTCCTTTACCAATAAATTTACTGAGAAAAATTGTGACCCGCTCAATACTTATTTCACCCGCTGTATATACTAGTAGAACAGGAAGCTGCTACATTGATACAAGATGGTAATAATAAATTGTAACATAATAAAATAATACTTGTGTGTGATGCCAGCTGGACTCAGTGTTCTGGTGTTCTGCAGGTTCAATGGACATCTGGAGTCATGCAGGAGAAGAAGGTGTCGGCTTCAGTCCACAACCCGCAGGGATTTCTGCTCGAGACCTCCAATGACGGACGCGGACAAATCAACTTCATGACCAAGGAGACGGGTAAGAGTTGTTGTTATTTTTCCATAGAAAAGAAATGAATCTGGAAGCACCTATCTTGGTGACACTCAAAGCATGATATATGACTAAAGAAACAAAGAATGAAACTTTCTGGGTGCCGATCACTGAGGGAAAAGAGCGTTAAACAAATCATGAGAACAAATTTATTGCATCAACGTTAAAATGCACCTCAAGGTTCAATAGGTAAAAGCAATGTATGTTCCTACAAGCAGATGTACAATACCCTGCATATCGCCCCACAGCATCCCATATACACCAATAGCTTTTTCTAGCATAACATAAATATAATAAATCCATTTCTGATTCCTCACAATGTCTTCTGAGGTACCAGTGGGTTATTGATAGATGTGAGGTTGTATCTCAACACGTTTTACAAATAGGAGCTTCATCAGGACAGCAGGGAACAAAAAGAGAATTGATCTCGCACACTCCAGGAATCCTGGGGAAGATGGACCCAGAGCCCTGAACGTGTCAGAAGGCAGCCCCTGGAGCCAGTGGTGGCCCGTCCATTACACCCCCCCCCCCCCAATCCACGTGTCCAGCCCCCTGATCTACATACAGGGCGACGGGTGCATGGATTCCAATGGCGGGGGTGTTTTTTCGAAGCACGTGATTAGAGCCAGAGGCACTAATAGGCTTCAAAAAAGGGTGGTCTCGGGGCGCAGTTCTCTATTGCTATTTTCACACTGATCCTCCTCTGGGCCAATCAGGAAGCAGGTCATGAGACCCCGATTGGGCGAAAGGAGATCCAATCTGATTGCCCACCAGGAGGAGGAGAGAAGAGAGGCTGAGGAACTGAAACCCGTCCGGAGAGAAGCTGCTGCCCGAGAGATGGGGGTAAGTGCTGCCCCTGACTGACCGAGGGTGGTGGGGGCTTCGGTAGTGCTGTCCGTGACCTTACCATAGGGGGGGGGGGGGGGGTTGGAGCTGCGGCGGGTGGATTTTGTCCACCCCCCCCTCCCCAAATAAAAAACCCCACCAGCTACCACTGCCCGGAGCAGAACAACCACATGTAGCGCCAAAGCCCAACAGCCATTCAACAGCGTGAACTATCCCATTACTTGGGATATAAAATGGGATTCAAGATGGGGGGGTTAGAAGGGGGGTCTTATGTAGGGGTTCCCCAACATGTACATCCTTCCAGCTTTGCAGAAACACAAAGCTCCTTCATATTGTATAAAGCACATAAGATACAGCTGCAGAGCGGGTATGCTGATATTTGCCCCGGCACCCTGTATAGCCCCATAAGATGTGACTGAATCCAGCCAACCTGCATGTTGAAGGGGGAAGCGGATATCTGGCCCCTATGGTCGCTGCAAGGTGCATGTGCCATGTTGATATGTTGCTGTGAACATCCTAAAGTAAAACTATGGGCAAAAGTTTTTATGCATTTTGGATAGAGTAAGAGAGGGTTTGTTACCCATCAGATTTGTTTTTTTCGCCACCTGTGTCCCATTGTGGAGATTTCCCTTCACTTCCTGTCCCGTAGCGAAACAGGAAGTGAGAAGAAATCCCTGCAAGTTAAGGGAATCCCTTGGAAGATTTCTTCTCTATTACTTTTCTGGGGGCAACCCAAAATTTATGGTTTTCTTTAACTTTCCTTTTCAATGATAATGATAAACAGGAGAAATAGAGAGGGGGGATCTTCCTAAGGGGGGCACAGACAGTAATAAAAACTGACAGGGGTTCTAATCCATCTCCACTCTATATAATACTAAAAAAAAATATTTTGCTTTTAGTTCTTCTTTAAAGTGATTTGTATACCCCGCTTGGACATGTTTTGTCTATAAACAGGCTTACCTGTAGATAAAAAGAATATCTCCTAATCCTGAATTGTTTAGGAGATATTGACCCCCCTGCATGCAGCCGCTGACGTAAGCAGGGCATGTGCTCTGCAGGTGCCGGAACAGAGGGTTCCCGCGCCCGTGTGCCGTCACTGCGGCTCACATCGCCGGAGCCAGTGATCCCGGAAGGGGCGGCCGGTGGAGACATGTTTATTTCTTATATCCAGTCGTCAATGTATCTTAAAAGAGGAACTGCAGTCTGCTCACATAATTTGTAATAAAAACCTCTTTGCCATTCTGAAGCTTCTCTCCAACCACTTTGCATATTATTTTATTATATACTGGGATTCTGTACTTTGCCAAATATGCCGCAGAAATCCGCTGAGTCTGGCTGCAGCCATTTTAACTGTGGGCAGCTGAAGCTGCTGCCTGTTCACTTCCTGGATTTACACAGAGGCACGCCTCCAGCGCTGCAGCTCTCATTGGCCCTCTTATGACTCCCCCCCCCCCTTCCTGGCAAACTCTCTCTCTCTCTCATAAGAGAGAGCCTAGGCTTATGACATCAGAGCTGCGCATGATGTCATAATCCTAGGCCAATGACCAGACAAGAGACAGGAAGTGGGCTGTATAAGGGATTTACTGGCAGAAAAAAAATGTTTTACTATCCAAAGTTAAAACAACAACAAGGGAAGAAGATTTAATAGATGGAAAGATGAAAAAAATGACTGAAGGTCCACTTTAAGTTTTGACATTATATTGCATCCTGTCTTTTTTTTTTAGACTTTTTAACTGAAAATGAGTTCTCTGTTATGTCGATCATAGTGAAGAACGGGATTGTAGTACCAGGTGGGATTCCAGGTCTGATGATTGAAATGTTTTCTCTCTCTACTTCTTCTTCTCAGGATTCTATCAGCTGTGTGTTAATAACTGGCAGAACCACTTTGGCTCGGCTCAGGTTTACCTGAACTTTGGGGTGTTCCATGATGGTGAGGGACCTGAACACGCCCCTGAAAACCACCATCAAAAGTTAAACGACACCTTGGCCACCATTGAGGTGAGTTCTGCCTTCCTGCTCTACAGCCGAGTTCTTTTTTTAACTACGTGCCTACCGGGCACTTTCACCCCCTTCCTGCCCAGGCCGGTTTTCAGCTCTGTCACACTTTGAATGACAATTACACGGTCATGCAACACTGTTACTATATGACATTTTTATAAAAATTTTTCACACACTAGAGCTTTCTTTTTGGGGTATTTAAAGACTTTTGAAAAAAAATTAAAATAATTTTCATAGTTTTTTAGAAAACTTTGCAAACAGGTAATTTTTCTCCTTTATGGATGAGGCTGCACTGATGGGTGGGCACTCGTGATGCGGCTGCACTGATGGGTGGGCACTCGTGATGCGGCTGCACTGATGGGTGGGCACTCGTGATGCGGCTGCACTGATGGGTGGGCACTCGTGATGGGGCGGCACTGATGGGTGGGCACTCGTGATGGGGCGGCACTGATGGGTGGGCACTCGTGATGGGGCGGCACTGATGGGTGGGCACTCGTGATGGGGCGGCACTGATGGGTGGGCACTCGTGATGGGGCAGCACTGATGGATGGGCACTCGTGATGGGGCGGCACTGATGGGTGGGCACTCGTGATGGGGCGGCACTGATGGGTGGGCACTCGTGATGGGGCGGCACTGATGGGTGGCTCCCTCATAAGGCACGGGGTAGGCGACACTGATGGGTGGGCACTCATGATGGGGCGGCACGGGGTAGGCGGCCCCCTCATAAGGCACGGGGTAGGCGGCCCCCTCATAAGGCACGGGGTAGGCGGCCCCCTCATAAGGCACGGGGTAGGCAGCACTGATGGGCGGCCCCCTCATAAGGCACGGGGTGGGCGGCCCCCTCATAAGGCACGGGGTAGGCAGCACTGATGGGCGGCCCCCTCATAAGGCACGGGGTGGGCAGCACGGGGTGGGCGGCCCCCTCATAAGGCACGGGGTGGGCGGCCCCCTCATAAGGCACGGGGTGGGCGGCCCCCTCATAAGGCACGGGGTGGGCGGCCCCCTCATAAAGCACGGGGTGGGCGGCCCCCTCATAAGGCACGGGGTGGGCGGCCCCCTCATAAAGCACGGGGTGGGCGGCCCCCTCATAAGGCACGGGGTGGGCGGCCCCCTCATAAGGCACGGGGTGGGCGGCCCCCTCATAAGGCACGGGGTGGGCGGCCCCCTCATAAGGCACGGGGTGGGCGGCCCCCTCATAAGGCACGGGGTGGGCGGCCCCCTCATAAGGCACGGGGTGGGCGGCCCCCTCATAAGGCACGGGGTGGGCGGCCCCCTCATAAGGCACGGGGTGGGCGGCCCCCTCATAAGGCACGGGGTGGGCGGCCCCCTCATAAGGCACGGGGTGGGCGGCACTGATGGGCGGCCCCCTCCATAAGGCACAGGGGAGGCGGCACTGATGGGCGGCCCCCTCAATAAGGCACGGGGTAGGCGGCACTGATGGGCGGCCCCCTCAATAAGGCACGGGGTAGGGGGCACTGATGGGCGGCCCCCTCAATAAGGCACGGGGTAGGGGGCACTGATGGGCGGCCCCCTCAATAAGGCACGGGTAGGGGGCACTGATGGGCGGCCCCCTCCAAAAGGCACGGGGTAGGGGGCACTGATGGGCGGCCCCCTCCATAAGGCACGGGGTAGGGGGCACTGATGGGCGGCCCCCTCCATAAGGCACGGGGTAGGGGGCACTGATGGGCGGCCCCCTCCATAAGGCACGGGGTAGGGGGCACTGATGGGCGGCCCCCTCCATAAGGCACGGGGTAGGCGGCACTGATGGGCGGCCCCCTCCATAAGGCACGGGGTAGGGGGCACTGATGGGCGGCCCCCTCATAAGGCACGGGGTAGGCGGCACTGATAGGTGACACTGATTTGCATAATCAGCTGTCATTGGCTGACAGCTGATTACCTGGTAAAGGGCTGTGAGGTGATTGGCCCGTTACCCTATTCTGTGATCAGCTGAAGGACTTGACGATCACAGATCATGCAGTAGGGGGCGCACAAGGTCATGTGAGGACGTCTATTGACCCCCTCCCAGCACTGGAATATCAGCAGAGCATTGTCCGGGCTCCTGACTTCCAATCTTCTCTTTTCAGGCGAGCTCTCAGGTGGTTTTGGGGCGCATCCTCCACATGTGGCGTTATTATACTTTTGCCCGCATGAGAAGAGGCTCCGATTACTACAGATTGATGTCCAACTACCACTATGTGAACTGGTGGTCGGCCGGGACTAGCGTCCTCATCGTGGTCTCCGGGGTCCTTCAGCTCTACTTCTTGAAGCGTCTGTTCAATGTCAAGACCACCACAGAGACGCAGAAGCCGCGGTGCTGACCGGACGCAACGCCGCGCTCATACACAACGCAATCTGGGAACTCCGATGCACAGATCTCATCCCGACAAACTTCAGAAGTAAATCCGGAGCCGATTCATGGAGGGTCAATATGAGAATCTTCTACATGCTGGACAATCTCTGGGTGACGTCCTCATCCCCCATTATCACAAGCCGTACTTCTGTTCAGTGGACCCGTCTATTTGTCCCGATCAAAATCATTGATCTGCTCCAAGCTGTGCCTTTTCCCATGAAACTGATTATTACTAATAAACATATTTTATAAACTAGGCTGTTTTTTTACATTTGACGAGTCAAAAATAGAGATGTCTTCTCCCATAACAAAGCCCTAAAGGAGCCCTTAAGACTGCAGAGCTGACATTTCTATTCATTCTGTATCTGGCTAGTCATTGATACTATAAAATGCATATACTTGCTGTCCCATATTTTCAGGCACATCTTGCACAGAAAGGGTTTTGTGTGTTTTTTTCCCTCCCCTCCCCGTCTCTGCTCTAATTCATCCCAAAGGTGTTCTATCAGCTTGAGGTCAGGACTCTGTGCAGGCCAGTCAAGTTCCTCCACCCCGAACTTGCTCACCCATGTCTTTATGGACCTTGCTTTGTGCACTGGTCCAAATCATTTGTTGTGGGGAAGAGGGGGGGGGGGGGGGATTATGGTGTGGGGGTTATTCTTCAGGGGTTGGGTTTGGCCCCTTAGTTTCAGTGAAGGGAACTCTTAAGGTGTCGGCATACCAAGACATTTTGGACAATTTCATGCTCCCAACTTTGTGGGAACAGTTGGGGATGACCCCTTCCTGTCCAACATGACTGCACACCAGTGCAAAAAGCAAGGTCCATAAGGTTATCGATGAGAGAGTTTGGGGTGGAGGAACTTGACCGGCCTGCACAGAGTCCTGACCTCAACCCCATAGAACACCTTTGGGATGGACTAGAGTGAGATGAATTAGTTACTGGTAAGGAAGCAGCAATGGAGTGACATCTGAGTGGTTTGGTCAACAAAGGCGCAATGCCATAACCGATTTTATCACTGGTGACATTTGCTTTGATACTAAGCCATTGGTTTTGAAGCAGGAGCCGTTACATTAGGGCTCTTTTACAAATGCGACAGTTGGGTTGAGTTTTTAAAACGCTTCCCGAATGTCTATCAATGCCACTCCAAATTGTTGCATGTTCACACTGGAACGTCAGCGTTGCTGGGAGGCAAAAATAACGATACCTGCAGAGATTGGCAGCCATTGACACTTTGCAACTGTCTCCATTCACTTCTATTGAACTGTACCCTACGGTGTTTACAGTGCGATTGCAAAACTTCAAAAGTGATTTTTTTTCCATAAGGCTAAAATATGAAATAATCACAGAAGGCGCGATTGATCAGTGTTGCCCGACCTGTACAGCACATCCTAAATACTCATTAACACTTTAGGTGCGTTATTGTGCTTTTAGGCTGCTTTAACCGCTTTGCTGACCAACCGCCGTCATTATACTGCGGCAGGTCAGCACAATCCCGCGAACCGACGTAGCTATACGTCGGCACCTTTAAGCAGGATAGCAGGCGCACTGCGGGGGTGCCGATGCTCGTGGCCGACGGTCGTGATGGCCGCCAGCCACAAGCGATCGTGGTCACGAGAGACAGAACGGGGACGTGTGTGTAAGCACACAAATCCCTGTTCTGTGAGGAGAGACAGATGGTGAGTTCATAATAGCTAGGAACAGCGATCTGTCATCTCCTATAGTCAGCCCCCCACAGTTAGAACACACCCAGGGAACACAGTTAACCCCTGGATCACCCCCCCCTAGTGTTATTAACTCCTTCCCTGCCAGTGACATTTTTATAGCACTGATCGCTGTATAAATGCCAATGGTCCCAAAAATGTGTCAAAAGTGTCCCATGTGTCCGCCATAATATCGCAGTCCCGATAAAAAAGAAATAAATATGTTATAAATATATCCCCTATTTTGTAGACGCTCTAACTTTTGCGCAAACCAATTAATATACGCCTATTGAGATTTTTTTTTTATTTTTTACCAAAAATATGTAGAAGAATACATATCGGCCTAAAAAAAAAAATGGGGATATTTATTATAGCAAAAGAGCATTATCGCTCTTTTTTATAGCGCAAAAAATACAAAAACCGCAGAGATGATCAAATACCACCAAAAGAAATCTCTATTTGTGGGGGGAAAAAAAAAAAAAAAAGACGTCAATTTTGTTTGGGTGCCACGTTGCACGACCGCGCAATTGTCAGTTAAAGCGGCGCAGTGCCGAATCACGAAAAATGGCCTGGTCATTCAGCAGCCAAATTTTCCGGGGCTGAAGTGGTTAAAATTTAACGAAAGTGTGAAAGCGTCCTTAAAGTGATTGTAAAAACTATTTTTTTTTCTAAATAAACAGGCCATCTTGGGTCCCCCCACCAGCACTCCTGGCTCCTCCTCTCCGCCCCCCCAAAGTACCACCATAACAAGCAGCTTGCTATGGGGGCTCCCGAGCCACGGCTCTGTGTGACTGTTCGCACGCAGCCGCAGCTCGTTCCCGCTCTCTTCTCAAAGGCTTACTGGCTCCAGCTGCTGTCTCAGCCAATGAGGAGGGAGACACAAGGCTCCCCATGCACACTGCTAGATCATGATGGGGGCTCGGGTAAGTGTTAAGGTTTGGGGGGGGGGGGAAGAGAGATCTGCTGCACGCAGGTACTTTTTTTTTTTTTTTTTTTTTTTAAACCTTCATGCATAGAACATATTCAGGTAAAAAACCTTTAGCCTTTACAACCACTTTATTGTTGTAGCCGAGGAGATCCCGATTGTAAAGATCAACTGTGGAAACCCACAAAGTAGAACATAAAAGAAACCTCCGGGGACAGAGCATAATAAAAGTTTTATCCGGTATGTTTTAATTACAACAGAACTGCTGGAAATTGTATACAAAATAGAATTTCTTCTAGTCCATACAGAGGATTGAAGAATGAGCTCCAGGCCACAGACAGCTGAGAAAGGTCCATAAAGAACATTGAAGGGTGACCTCTGACCTGCTGCAGGCGGAGCTTATACTGAGCATGTCCGCGGTGTCACCACATCGGATTCCTGTGATGTGATTGGCGGTAGGAGTGTCACTGACCGGCCCTCTGATCTAGAAAGTCTTTGGCAGTCCAATTAGAGCAGCTTATGTGAGCGTGTCTTCATGTCTGATGTACTCGCCAACGTCTGCCTGGTGGAAAACCACAATGACCATCGGGTCCAGCTTCCGGCACTCCTGAGTGGACTTCGCAGCCACACCAAAGCCCTGTGTGATGAAAGAGGAAGACATAATAAACACCCCTAAAAACAGACATCATCCAATCGTGTGTCTACTACAGACTTTTACCTGAATTTGTTTTTTTTTTCAGCACAAAAGGTGCCAAAAAAGTGCCTCAGTGTGAAAGGGGTGTAAAGTGTCGCTCTACATCTTACCTCTGGCACAATGAGGGGATATACAATTCCTAAACCTGCACTACTCCCCCGTACCACCAACATTCCATCACATGTGACCCTTCCAGAAAATACTTTCCATCTGAATCCGCAGAAAAGACACAATAAGGACTCACCAGCGGCACATCGGCCATGGAATATACGATGACCCCCTGATACTGCGCCGTGTTCTCCGTTATCCTTCCCAGTCCCGACTTCAGAACGTGATTTCCATATAAGAAGGACTGCTCAGCGCCGGGCTTCACCCACACCTTGTACTGTACAGAGAGAGATCGGAAATACATCGATCGTTAGAGTCACACTGGAGATCCACAGCCTACAGAGGATGATCAATAACTGACCCTGATCAACGGGACCGGAAATATTTATTTTGTTATATCTCTCTCTCTATACATATCTCTCTCTCTCTATATATATATATCTCTATCATCTCTCTCTCTATCTATCTATATATATCTATATCTCTCATATCTCTCTCTCTCTCTCATATCTCTCTCTCTCTCTCATATCTCTCTCTCTCTCATATCTCTCTCTCTCTCATATCTCTCTCTCTCTCATATCTCTCTCTCTCTCTCTCTCATATCTCATATCTCTCTCTCTCTCATATCTCTCTCTCTCTCATATCTCTCTCTCTCTCATATCTCTCTCTCTCTCATATCTCTCTCTCTCTCTCATATCTC